>VZTD01004640.1:954572-1035767 GCA_013397725.1 Rhagologus leucostigma | reverse complement strand
CACACACACACACACACACACACACACACACACACACACACACTCTTAAAACAAACTAGCCGTGACAAAAGAAAGATTAAATCTATCAATGAGCACTAAGTAGGTAATATACAAGAACTGGCTGAGAAAAATCACCCTACCTTTTCATGCCAGTGGTTCATAACTTGATTGTAATTGCATGTGTGCTCACAGGCACCATGTTTATACACAGGTTCGTAATAAATAATGAGAAAGTAATGAAGCAATAGTGATAAAAAAATTATGATCTATGAATTAATTTTCTGTCTACTTTGACCTTTTACAGTAGATAAAAATTCGAAGTACCCAGTCACATGATGTGCCCCAGGAGAATTTAAAATGTAGAACTCAGTAACGCGTACAAATGTATGACCAACTCAGTTTTGAGTTTGGGCAGGGATGTTCCGCAAATAAATGCAAGGAATTATTTTTAAAGCATGTAACTAAAAAAGAAAAAAAAAGTTATCTTGGTATAAACCGTGACTTTCAAGTTTAAAACAAAGCAATTTTAAAGAACATTTTTCCCACAAGCTCCTCACCTCCTTACTAGCAACAGTACTGCTGTTGCAGTTGTATTGACTGAAAGCTATTAAAAAAGCATTAAATCCTATTCGATCATATTAATTTGTGCTTTCCCAACATAACTCTGTCATTTTGTGGCTAATATCACATGGCAGCATCTGTTTTGAAATTCTGTAATTTTCACTGGATATTACACATTAGCATATCCCTCACTTCTTTTAAGTTCCCGATTTCTAATTTCCCTAACTTTCTAATCACCTATGTAGGTGAAGTTCCCTGACAGGGACTAGTGTACCTGATAGGTACATTACCAGCTGCAGTTTTGCAAGATTTTAAAACATGCTTGCTCATTCAGTATGCAGCGAAGGCTGCTTTTGCTCTTTCAATTTTGTTTTATTTACAAAAGTTGGCACATGCTCTTGCAGTACCTGAGGGTTTTATATACTTGAAAAAAGGATACTACTTTTTATCTAAAAAAACAGATGTATGGATTCAAATTCCAAGGCTTTCATTTTTACTGCTTACTACTTTGTTTTTTTGGTTTTTTTTTTGGCATGGGTAAAAATTGAGTGCTAATTAACGGGGGAGGGCAGAGCCGGGGGAGAACGAGGGAGAACAAAAACCCTGACTCAAAATTCTTACTGCACCTGGTAATTTGCCAGTGCCTTGAATACTATTTAACCATCCACTGTTTCTAAGGCTTATTTTCTTACCATTACTCCATCACAGCAGGACCTTGAGAAAGCTATCAAGACTGATTTGGTCTGCAGCTATAAAAAAAAGTCTTTGGAGTTAAAAAACCTCGTACAAGTTCACTACAAATACATCAGAAACTCAAGTTTTAGTCTGCGTATAATGCAAAAGGAGTTGTACCACCCAACAGCTCCAACACATGAAGCCAGTGTGGGCAACCTTAGATATTCAATATGTCTACTATAACTGCAGATTTAGATTCTTGTTAAAGGCCCCTTAATACTTTAAAAATAACTTTTTGCTAGCTAAATATATACAATAAAATTCAATCCAAACGTCTCTTTTCATTTTAATAACTCTTTATATTCACGTATCTGTGCATATGTGTGTGTGTGTGTGTGTGAAAAAATTATAAATTCATATAGCTTCAGGGTTATCTGACTTATAGCCAGTGGTTTGGGCTTTGAGAAGGGGGAAGTCTAACAGGTTAAACACGTTAAGTCTCTTGTGCATTATTGAAAGAATTGGAATAAATGTGAACAACAGCACCTTCACAATAGTATTCATTACAGAAATATTTCAGATTTTTCAAAAAACTTTAGAGCAAATAATAGCAGCTTCATACTTGCACTGCCCTTCTTCTGTGAACAATACTAATCATTTTCCCTACTGTGCACCCACATAACAGGTTCAAGATTCAGTTTAATACTTTATGTGTATTCAAGCCCCTTGGCAGGCCTGTTTTCCTGAACAAATGGGTTAAAAACACGTGACCTGAAGGAGTTAGATGAGACACAATGCACTGCACAATAGTTCAGTTGTATGCACCGAAATTATGGCAGACCTTTTTATGACTGATTTCAAGCAAGTGACAATACTTTCATGCAAACCTGCAAACTCAGATTTTGCTTTACCTTCCTCCCTTCTGCCTGTCTCTCCCTGCTCTACACAAATACATAACACACCTTGTGTGATTCTGAAACGAAAACCGTATTACAGCTCCCTTTTCAGCCCAGCCTTCTTTTGGTGTGGTTGTTGCAAACACTCCAGAGCAGTGTTAAGTCAATCTGTCTGTGCTGCTCAAGCAACTTAAAGTGAATTCAGAAAAGTGTGCAATGCCAAGACTTCATTTACATCAGCCTAATTTTGAGCAGTTCAGGTTTCCATACAGTTGCTAGAATTTGCATTCATATGCAGATGAGACCAATTTGCTAGTTTGACATTAAATTTTATACTTATGAACAGTTGTATCAAGCAAATCTCCAAAGCCCCAAAATGCTTTCAAGCAGCTTTCCAGGAGATGTTGTACCTCTGAATAACAACTGTATCCCTTTAATAACAACTTAAAAGTGAAACGTGAAAAACAATGGAGCCTTTTCAGGACAGCAGTATGATATCAGTAACGGCAAGAACATGAGAAAATACAATTCTCATGAAATTCACCTTGGCCTAGGGCTGTGTTTCTCCACCCAGTGGGTGTGACTGACAGGCAAGCATTGCAGACGGCTCACAAGTAAGTCACACATCACACTTGTAAAAAACAAACCAAGAAAAACAAAACAAACCAAAACAAAAAAAAAGGGCACTGATCCCAGGACACAGCACAGTTAATATGCTGGTCGGCAGTCCTTCCAAACCTTTCCCTCCTCTCAAAAGTCTGAACTTGCCCCATAGCAATAAGCACTTTTCATTTGATGCTCTTCTGTTCAATGGCCCACATTCATTTCCACAAATGGAAGGAGAGCAGCGGTGTGTGACCTGCCTGCAGTAGAGCAAGGCAGGGTTGGTAAGAGAAGCATTCCACCAGCAGCAAAACAACCTCCAGAAACTAAGCATAGACCAGCACATTGTTTGGCCAATTTTTCTAAAGTGATTCTGGCATTAGTCTTCCTACACACACAATTGCTAAAATTAAATCTGTGTAACAACATTAAAACACGTTCCATATCAAGCCAGTTTGTCTGCTCTAAGTCTAAAGCCCTGTGTCCCCCCAGGAAACACTAGCAATACTGTATATACCTTTTCTTCTATTTTAATCAAATGAACAATGAAATCACTTCCATACGCGTAGCTATTGATAACAGCATGATGTAAGTGTTCAGGAGATGGAAACAGCACATGAAGACAGACTGCCATGACGATAAGAATAAAACTAAAGTTTTATACCAAGTTTAGTCCAGAGGTTACCACAGTTTGTTAGACAGTATGCAACTATATACAGGAGACAGCCCAGAAAACATCAGTCTAGGAAGACTGTTAAGCTTGCAAACCGACAGTGTTTTTCATATACCACTTGGATCAGTCACAGCAAGTGTGGGTATCTTTGCACGCTTCTCACCTATACCATTTCAAACAACATACCACAGCCTAACATTAAGTTCATGTAGAATACAGGCAATCACATGAGGATCTCTCAGCAAAGGCATATGTCAACACCAAAATGATAGCTGCGTTCCCAAATGTATTAGGATAAGTCTATTTTAATAAGCAGCAGATGGAAAAAAATGTAATCAGTATATTGCAGCATTAAAAAAAACAAAAGACTAGACTAAACACACATAAAAAAAATCACATGTCAAAAAATAACAGTTACTAAGTTATAAGGCATGAAAAGAGAAGTGCACTGATTATGAGGCAGAACAAGGTAAGTTGTCTGGACCCTACTTTTCCATGCATTTAGTAGGGGAGAGCGACAGAAAACTGACATATCTTTGCACATTTATGGCTGTTTACAAGCAATATTTGACTCTGGAAAGGGCACAGTTATCCCATTAAAGATGTTGGCAGCCCCTTTTAACCAAGATCTAGGTCTACAATTAACTTTAGGCATACTGTATTGTTAAAGATTCACCTTATTGTTAAATTGTTACAGATTTACTCTAAGGTAACTTGCAACCACCTCTATGAATGAACAAAACTAACACCACATTCTTTTCCGTATCTTCTCTTTGCATTCTCTCTCTACCTTCCTTGTGCCACTACCTTCCTTGTTTTATTCCTAGGAATATTCTTCAACCCTGCAATTTTTGCAGTGTCCAGGAAAACACTTTTAGTTAAACAAAGTAAAACCACTAAGAGCTGTACAGTTTTCTTGCTCATCTAAGTAGGAGACAATCAAATGCTGCTTATTATGAAAGGTCTATTGCTGAAAGCGTCCTTGTGTTTTGTTTTATTTTGCTTCTCACCATTACTTTAAAGAAACACCTTCTCTTTAAGGGTGTGTAGGGTAGGGGAGAGGCTGAGAGGATGATGAGTAAAGTGAGTAGGTTCTTTTGAAGACCGACTGAAATAGAAAGCTGTGCTTTGCAACCTGGGCTTTGATGAATCATCTGAACAGAAGGCTTACCCTATAACTCTGCAGTTTTAAAACTCACGGTCAACAGTCATTTGGCATTTACGGCTACTATTATCAGTCTTAGTGTTTAGTTTAAAACTTGGAGATTAAAGCAACAGACGAGTATCATTATCATGATAAGAAACATTACAGAAATAGCAGTGGTAGATACGTTTTTCTGCTTCAGTTTCACAAGTTAGGAGAAGCCGAACCACAATCAGGAAAAGAAATTTTATTCTGGAGACAATATATAAAACCATAAAGATCAGGAGTTTTCAGATTCATGTTGGTAAAGTTTAGGTTCTGGACAGCTATATACTTTTTATTAGAATTTTCCAATTATAAATATTAAAGAAAGCTTAATTTTCTTAGTGGTTACAACAGGGTCACAGATGTTAATGTAGCTGCAGATCCAAGTGCAGGGATCTGTAGTACTAAATTCCAAAGGAACTTGACTCCTAATTATAGTAAAATAGCAAGAGTAAGCAAAACCAAGTTGGGTAAGGGAAGGCAGAGAAATAAATTCACAAAACCAAAAGGTTATTTTATATCTTTGCACTTGGAATTCAGTAAGACGAATTTTAAGAAATGTTCAGTGCTCCCTGCCTCCATGAGCGGTTTGTAGAGCTATAATCTGTACACTCTGCAAAAATTTCTCCGTATGCCTGTCTCAGCTATGTGGTGTGTACTTTCCAGTCAGCCTAATACAGAAGAATAGAAGGGAAATACAAATGTTGGCATAGGTGATTTCAAGCCTTAGTTGTTTGACCTTTTTGTATAAGCTTTTGGCATCTGTGACTTGGCAGGCAGAATGCAGGCCAAGCCAGAACAAAGAGGAAGACAGGAAGCAGAAAGCTGGCCATGTCTCCTTGGCAGTCAGCATTGCAACAGGGTAAAAAACCATGTTGTTGCCAAACCAGAAACAGTGGGGGAAGCCCAGATAGTTGGCAAGTCACATACGGCTGTATTGTACATCCTAAACACTAAATGCTTGATAAACTTAAGTGCTATGCCGGATCCTAATCTATTTAAACTGTCTTCTGCTCTACAGGGGAATACTTCATTTGCCCTTGTTTGCGTGTTTTCTAAGGAACTGACACAGCATTGTTACTATCATCTATGGGCTGGCAGGTTAAAATCTTGCTGCCACCGTATGAGCATGAGCTTTCAGCATCTTTCCAAAGAATCCACTAAGACACTGCTAGAGCATGGAATCCCCTCCACACACATTCATTTTTTGCTCCCCACTCCTGGGGATCCAAGCTTTCAAGCACTCCCAGGATGCACTGGCAGCAGATTGCCAATTGTGACAAACTGCATTTACCACTTTGAAAATTGTTTTTTAATTCTTGCCACATTGGCTGAGCAGCACTACTTCACTTCCAGCATTTGCCCAAACATTATGCAAACATTCAGCTTCAAACCTGGCATGAGAAGATGGCTTTGGTTTTGCATCCTCCCAAATACCTGAACAAAGAGAGGTTGTCTGAGGCTTTTCTGTGGCTACAGTTGCCTCCCTGGGTGCAGAATTGGGTAGGTCACTTCCAGCCCTGTGCTCTGCAGATTGCTGCAGGCTACTGCTACCTGGGGCAGTGCGGCAGAGGTGCTAGTCGCCACAACGGAAGAGGTGGGAACATTGCCAACACGTGCAGAGGGAGGAACACTATAGATGTTTCCTCCATTAGTTAGTCAAGGTTTCCTGCACTTACAGTGTACCACGAATTTCAAACGGGATGTGGCAGAGTATGGCACATGTAGCTCTGCTACCCAGGAAAGTCTGGCTCCCTGCTAGACCTGGAGATTGTCTTCCACACAGGAGGCCCTCAGCAGCTGCACAGGGACTCTGATCTCCCAGAGTGGTGCAAAATCACTTCGTGCCAACCCCAGCTGTTTAAGAGGCTTATTCATAGAGAAAAAATACAAGGGCCATTTTGTCCCCAAATATCACCCATGGTTCAGTAAAGCCTTGGGAAGGGAGGCAACACGGGGGATTGCATTTTATGCAGATCTTTATTTACCAATAATCCATTAAAGTACTGTTGTCAAAGATGACTGATAAACAATCTCTTTATAGGTGTGGAATGCATTTCTTACTGCCTTTCATATCTTTCATTCCTGTGGCCAGGCTTTTACTATCTTGACAACACATGTTATTTTAACACCAAGGAATTACAAAGCACAATTTTTTAAAATGCTGATTCTGCCTTTGGGCCATGACCAGCATTCTCACGGACTCCCGTGACCAAATAAAGGAGATTATAAGGGTCCCACTCATCACGGTCCTTTGCCACCAAACTGAATTTTTATAATTCATGAAAAGGCCAAAGGCTATTAAAAAGTTTCATACTACTCCCAAAAGCACCGTGTTCTGTACTGTACTTACACTCTAATCACAGCAACAATGCTGTATTCCTTATAAAGGAGACAGCACTTAAGAAAAACAGGTAAGTCCAATTTATTAGCAAAACTGATTGATTGATTGAATGAAAGTAAGAAGACTATAAATTTAAAGCAATGATCACTTCCTACAATAGGAGTGTAAGAAAATGTCCTGTGATCATGCAGAACAAGAAGTTATTCTGGATTCCTGCAGTAATCAATTGTGTGGGATCCCATACATAAACTATATTCCCTTCCTCACAGCTAATCTTTATAGCTCAACAGGTTGCAGGGAGAATTATCCTTGCAACTAGGATGCTTGTGTTGTTAGTGTTTAACACCTGCTTTTGCTGACCTTCTTCAATTAGTTTTTTAATATATCTATGTTGTTATGCTTTAGTACTTACTAATTTAATCACATTTGTATTATATCTACGATAAACAAGTAAATTCACTTTCTTAAAAAATGTATTTAAGATTAACTCACTTCAATGAAAATTGGGAAACAGCAAATCAATAGGAAGAAGCTCTTTTTCTTCTGATGGCCTTTCACTCACATTTTCAATCAAACTTTCTGGAATCCATTAAAAAATGATGTAGTTACTTCCACTGAGTTGTTTTTGGGCCATAACACACCCATTTAAAAAGTTTCTGATAAACTATGCCCTCAGTCTTATCACTTTTGCATCTTGTTCCATACCTTTTCTTCCTTCATTTGAAGTTTAAAGCAAAAATACTTCAACCAGTCCCCAACAAGTTTCTGCACATCAGCTGTAAAGGCACTTTGATGTCCTTAACCAGTCATCCCCCTGCCTCACACCACCACATCCTGGCCCCACACACATACAAACCAAAGCTGAATGCTCTGTGGGGCAGAGACCGTCATCCAGACTACTGCAGAACAATCAAAAGCCTTCATTCTGCTGCTGCAACTGCATAATTATCAACAGCGAGTGGCTTGGCCTGGAAATACAAATGTCAAAATTAAAGTAGACAAGATAGCTTCTTCTTGGTTGCCCATCCAAGTTCCATAACTAAAGTCTCAATGTACTTTCAAAAGAAACCAACCAACAAACAATCTGTCCTACTCCTCAGCTTGTCCAAACTGAAGTAATCCTTTGAATCCTGAAGACTGGCATCCTTAGAGGACATGCTAATCTGATTCTGTGACTGTGCTTACTCTGTGTTGCCTAGCTCCTGAATACAGAGCCCTCCAGACCAGGGACAGCCCCTCTGACATGGTCTGATCGCTCACAGAATTGGGTATGGACTGTGAGGAAGGACTCCACCTTTTGGCCTTTCAAAGTCACACTGAAGCTTTTCATTCCCACAAAATGCAGAAGTTATTTGAGACAGTTATTTTAATTTATTTGATAGTCAGTGAAAAGATTTTATCTAATACGTCTTCTTTATTATAAAACATTAACCAGTTTCACAAAGCAAATTAACTCGTCTCATTATAAAATACTGTAACTTCCAGCATTCTGGAGTTTTCAGGAAAGGCTCTTTGGCTGCTTTTGGCATCTAAGGCTGAATAATGCTTGTGATTGGAAATTATTTTTCTTTTACTCTACAAGAACAATTACTGCAGCTAGCACACAATTATTGCAATTATAGTTGTAAGGGCTGCTGTTCAGAGCTATTCTCTGTAGCACCATTTTGCAACACCAGGAACATTTGTCTTTTCTAATGATCACCACCAGCACAAATGTCCTTTTGTAGCTCTTTAAGTGATTTCATTTCTTTCTATTAATATCTTGTTACTTGCTTTGGGAAAAAGCAAAGGAGACAGGCCCCAATTAATATATACTTTTAAAGCAAAGGCTTTTAGTGAAGCCAGAGCTAAGGCATTTTAAAACAGGAATTGACACTTCCCTTTACAACAGCCTAACATTTTCAATGTGCCTTGCTAAATGGATAGAAAGGCCCCAAAATGCTTCAAATCTGTGTTTCATAAACTGTACTCTAAGAGAAGCAGCAATAAAGTTTATTGCAGACCTAAAGTATCTGCATAAACCCGGTTAATTGAAAAGTGGGTGGAGATGGCTGCCAAATTAAATGTTTACATTAGCACAGCTGTATTGTAAAAACATTCTGCCCCCTGTGCTTTGTAATTATAAGATATTTCTGGACTGTGTATCTCTGCAAAGTTTATCTCTACTGCCAAGAGTGTTTTGGCACAGAGTGTCTGCAATTTTTGGCAGCCAGAGAGCTCTCAGCACAGGCAGTATCTAAAATGGCTGCCAAACAGTTATCCCGAAATGTCGTCGATCTAGTGTTGTCCTGTGTAAAGAGCAAAAGCCAAAACTGAATCTAAAACCATCAGATTGTTTTAACTGAGGCAAGGAGCTTGTTTTCCAGACAAGAGTGGGACCTGGCACCGCAGGGCAGTCACAGCAGGCTCACCTGTACACTGTGCATGGCAGTGGGTTAGAAGACATGCTGACTGCTCCACATATCCCATCACTGGGGAAAAAGGAGGGGAGGAGGGGTTTCCTGAAGGGAAGCTTACTTTATTGTTTTAAATATGCAGAAATCATCATATGCTTCCCCTGTGCCAGGAGCACACACGTTGGGACCTCTGCAAAGCACAGCTACTCTGTGCTCAGGCACGAGGCACCAGCAAAGCCTCAGACGCTTGATACCTCCTTCCCACTGATTGCATTTGCCGACTTTTAAAGAAAATCTCTCTCTTTTCCAAGCAACCAGCAAAATGTACAAAACCTTTCCAAACATCTTAAGCCTTTGCTGTGACAGTCTCTATTTTATTTGAGGTGGACCTCCTCACCAAGATATGCCACTCTTGGTCAGATTTAGAAAACCTTACCTATTCCTTCCTAGGTCTGTATAACAGACAGAAGAGTGTTCTTTCATTGTGTCCAATGTCAAAACAAACATAAATTGAGAGATTCCTTAGGCCTTGTACTCTGCTTTAACTGTAACTGTACACAACCAAAGCAAAGGCATTTCACTGCTTTCCTATCGATTGCTGGGCAGTTTCACAAGATTCTGGTGGTTTGGGTAATGACAGCTGACAAGTACATCATGACATTTTCACTGAATTTCCTTTATAAAATAAAACTCTACAGGCATTTTAGCATCACTTGGAACTAAGAAAGAAAATAGAAAGTGTCCTCACCAGAAAAAAATATTCCATCAGTAGAAGAATCACACCCTTACAGACACTAAGTGAATACAAAGCTTGTCTTATGGGTGCTGCCCCTATCTATTTACAGTCTTAAGCCTCCCTATCAGCTATCATTATATAATAACTTCTGAATAGGAGCTTTTTGTGAAAATGCTAGTCAACTGATCCATGAACTGCTTATTGTCCATAGCCACATTGCATCAGAAGACTTCATATCAACCCCAGTCAATTATTTATATAACTATATTTCATTTCTAATCCTTTCGACTCTATTGAGCGAATTTTTGTCCCATTAAATAGAGAGGACATGCACTGTGATAGTTATGTCCACTCAACCTGCTTCTGAATTAAGTGACTTTCACCTCTGTTTAATTAGTAATCAGGGTCAAAGTCACGCAGCTGTGTAATACTGATGTCCTTGTAAGGTTCCAGTGAGCTGGGGTTAAGGTTCCAAAGAGCATCTCTTCTATTAATATTTAATATGTGTACCTCTAAACTGCCCTCTACCAAAAAAAAAAAAAAGAGACAAAACTAGCAAGGGACTAGGTTTACCAGTCAAGTATGCAAAGGAACATCTTCAAAAAATCATGTCATTTTTTTGATGTTTTCTGCTGCTTACCACCACTACAGACGAAGCTTCATTCTGTAATTATCTGGCCACTGTTCTTCCTTTCAAACGCACACACGTATTTTAAAAATAAATATCTACCTGTTCCTCATTTCTCATCCTCACTGAGTTAACACTGCACTTTTAGTTAAAACACTGAATAAACATGGGCCATTTTCCTCTGTGGAAGGACCGAGTACTTAGTTTACTAGGAATCCCAAAACTTCCCCTGGACTGAAAGAAATATTGAAAGTGTTCATGAATACAATTCTGTTCATTTACAAGACATAAAAACCAGATATACAAGAACAGCTTTGTCCAGCTTAAATTCCAGGGTCTCACTTTATCTGACCGTTCTGATACCAGGCCAGCGACTTGGGATAAAGGCGACTATATATTTGCATGTAACTCAGCACCTTCGCATTATAAGCAGTAAGAAAATGAGATCGCATCCCCAGTCCCTGGGTTCTGCATGCTACTGCAAACAGGTTTACTAAATCCAAAGTGGACAAATTTTACCTATTCCAGCTTTCAAATGACTGTGAAATTCCATTTACAGTATTAAAAAATATTCCATTATACTCATGTGCTAATTTTAGTGCTGTAGGAAACATCCTTGTATCTTAGCAGTATTTTAGCAGTTCCACTCGTGTATTTAGAAAGGCTCCACCAAATGGTTCACATTTTCACTGGTACATGGGTTGCTGAAGTATTCAAAGGAAAGAAGGACAAAGATGTGTTTTATTTTTATTTACAGTTACTCCTACATTATCTTCCTTTTGTTGAAAATTTTCAAGACAGGAAAACTCATAGTATTTCTTTTACCAGGGGCATTACTAAAAATATTTTAGTTTTACATAAGTATTATGAATAAGACCTCCACTTTCCTTGAATTCCTCAGCTGATGGCTGGAATTTATGACTAAATTCCATACAAATCTCTTGGAAGAGAATGCTGAATTGTGTACTTCACTCTAAAAATGAGAAGGCAAAAGTTATCACAAGATAATTCTGAGTTTGGATCAACTTATTATTTGTTTATTCTACACATCCAGAGATTTCTAACCTATCTTGCCTGAAGTATACAAAAGCTGTATGCAAAAAACGAAGTTGCGTAGATAGATGCTTGAAAACGTCACAATCAGTATTGGCAATACCTTTATTTCTTAGCTCTCTGAGCCAAATGCATTGTAGTCTTTGTAATACTTTCTTGAAGTTCTGCAGCAAGTGAACCTAATGTCTTAAATATTCATGCATTGAAGGCTTTATATAAACTTAGAAAGAAGCCAAATTTATGCCGTACTGATACTCATGCAGCACCTGTGCACAATAAACCAAAAATCTTTATTTTGCAAACAGAATCTCTATTAGCGTAAGGGTGCCTCCATTTTATACTGAAAATATATTCCTGCGTCCAAATCTTCAGCTGGAGATGACATACCAGATAAAGCATCTCCTTGAGAGCTTTTTTCACTAAGTACTTATGCTCATGGCCAACTCAGCTGTGTCAGGCCTGTCCACAATAGACAGCTACTGTGTTAGAGGTTAAAGGGAGAAGGAACCTAGGCTGAACTACACCTGGGATTCTGAAGCACTGTTCCTGCAAAAACACTGTGCTCATCACCTGCAAACAAACCTAAAATAATCACTGCAGCACTCTTCAGTAAGGGTCCCCAGCATACAGTTTTTCTATCTCAAGGTATTTTTCACAGGCAAATAGTGTAAAAAAAAGTCACAAGATCATTCTGTTTTGATACCAAGGACTGTCCTTTATGAATCTGCTTATACATGCAAACCATTGTCATCTTCTTTGCTCAAATTACATGCAAAGCATGACTGCTTTCTAAGGGACAAAGCTTTGAAATTTTCAAGTCCAAATGAGAGACCTGAAAGCAGTATGGAAACTTTTATGAAAACTCAACAGTTGTCAACATGTGCTAATATAATAAACTATTTAAATAGACTTTAAAACATTTTTAAACTTTCTGCTTTGCTACTAACTCTTTATTCCATCCCCTACTGAATTTCACTTCCACATTTCTTTCTGTACTTCCTATTGTTATCTTCATTAAATCTATGATTATTTTTTTCCCTGATATTATTCATAGGTTTTGGAGAAAAGCGTCCAGGGACTGGAAAATGGGATGCTTTTTAGTGAACAAGGACTCTAAGTGATCACTTTTATTTTTTAATGATGGAAGGAAAAGTAATGAAACAGCCTGCTTTTAATAAAGTGTTCACATATCTTTATGCAATGAACCTTCTCTGTTCTTGTTCCCAGGCATTAGAACCTGTTGAGAGTATTACCTAATCTTACTTACTTCACTGTTTGAGTGAATTCTAAATTTTAAAAATGGGTAAGAGGAACCAGAGCCTGTAGAGAAGAAATGTTTGCAAAATAACACTTAAATCACACCAGACAACCAGCCTACCAATGACTGACTTCTGGCATTAATTTTGAAGCTATTTACATAATAGCTCTTAATATAGTGTGTACAGACTGACTACATCTCCACAGTCATATAGTCTTCACAGTCTTTTATGGTAAAGTCCAACCAGAAGCTTTCAGTACTTCTTTTTCTGCATCAGAAAGGAGGACTGTCAGGGCCAAAGGCGGTGCTAGCATGGAAAGGAACACTCACAACAGAAATTTATCCTTGCAGTGCAAAGTTTTGCATTATGAAAAGAAATATACAAAACTGTCATTAGCAAACATTAGGAATATCATCGTCAAAGACTTAACATTTACTAGAAGGCAATTGCTTGAAAACCTGGTTTTAATTGTGCATACATATTTTTATTCATTAAAATGAGCAACCAATAAAATCCCACACTATGGTGTCCCAGCCTCATAACACATTAATAAAGTTTCTTAAAGGTTTTGGCAGGGGGCCAGCACAGTCCATTAACTCCTTGCAAGTTGTAAAAAGAAGTAAAGTCATTTTGGGCTGCCTTGTGGTTATGAATGAAACAGCAGGCAGTCTGTATGGAAACGTCACTTTGGATATGGCACTGGTAATGGATGCTTTGCTGTTCAATCAAAGCAGCATGGGGATAAGTTAATGCACTGAATCACAATCTAAATCCTGAGGAACTACAAAACTAATTTAGTTAAAAGTGGAAGGAAAATTCCAAATGGCCAAGTTATGAAGCTCTGAGTATTCTCCTAGTAGGCTATCACATTGTAACAGGGTACACTTGTCCACTGTGAAACCAAAATTATACAATAACTTATTACACAATTAGTTTTCAATTATTCTAATGATTCTGTAAGGCTGCTTAGTAAGATCAATCAGATTTTGTGCATTACTATTAGCAAACAGCATAATCAAATAAACTACCATTTTGCCTTATCTTATCCTTTTCTCTCTGAATGTACAAAACATTTTAATTTCCTTGTTTTCTTCTTTTACACAAAGGGGCATAAATAACTTCAGCAATTGGTAACTAAGTGGCTGTCTTTAGCTCTGTCAAACAATTTGAATTAAAGTGCTATACTTTCCCCTTAAGCTTTATGCTACCATCTGTTCTCCCTTTTCATAACATTACAAGCATTTGGTTTTGGAGAAGGGATTTAGTGTTTTGCATCCTTTTCAGAGCAAAAGGCAAATTTGAATGGTGTTGAATATTCGGAGAGCCAACAAGATTTTCCAAGCAAGGGAACAAGTAGGCTGTAGGATTAGAGCATTTTCCTTAAGGTGTGGCCAGTCTTTCCTCTTGCCTTATCGTAAAACATCAACATGTACTTTTTGATTAAAAACATATTCTGAAAAAACAGCATATTGAAGAGGTTTTTGTAAGGAACAGTAAACGGAAAACAACTTGTGGAACAAAAGACTGTGCACTCCTTAGAAAAACAACTAAAATGCCACAGACTGTTCACTGATGCTGTAATAATAATTTTGGGTATTTTGATGATTATTTCAAATTAAAAACTTGAAAGTTACATGAAATTGCCAGTGTACAAACCTCCCTGAAGGATTTGAGAGGAACAACCAACTAATTAGCTGGAATGATATATTAATCCTTTACCTCTGACAGCCCAGTGCAAATGTGGCTTAAATCACAAATACAGAAGTTGTTTGTCTAGCACCTAGTGGGACTTTGCCACACTACAAAACCACAAAATATGTGTAAATTAGCAGTATCTTCAGAGGACGCCAAGTAGTGAAATAGATGGGTTCTTGAGGCCAAGGGGGAAACCCAACAGACCTCACTACAGAAGGTTGCAAAAGCTTACAAAATAACTGTGACACAACTATGTGAAATTCTTTTTGGTTTAGCACCAACCATTTCAACTGGGCACCAATCATTTCATCCATAAGCAGCAATGAAATATTTCTGCATCAAAGACAGCCTAACACTTCCATTTCAATATATAAGATAGTTTTCAAAAGCCCATTTGGTCACCTGGAAATATACCTAATCCGTTTTAACGGTGTGAAATATATTCACTCAGAATCACACCTTTTAGACTCAAAGTACATCCAGCAACCTGGTTATCTAAAGATTTTCCACTGGCTGGGGATGGAAAATAAGAGAAGACACAGTGATTTAAAATGGCTAATAAATTCTGTGGCTCCAAAGATTTTTAGAACGTAACATTTGTTAATGAACTTTGTCTATGAAGTGAATGGCATCTCTCAGTGACTCCAGGGTAAACCAGGAATAGTTCTACTTCAGAACTATTTGAACAGACTTCATTTGAACTAAAGCAGATTTATGTAGACAAATGCAAAGTTTGGCCCACAAATTGCATTTCACACACAACTGAATGTCAGCCATCTCTGAGATATGCTTTCTAAGCTGCACACGACTCACAGACGCCACAGTTTATAAGCCTAACTAATAAATCTGTATTGTTGAATACATATCTAACTTGTGAGTAGTCATGCTGGAGCCCAATGGAATAATTTAAGCAAGAAGTAAGATATTCCACCTGAGCCTTCCAAAAAATTAACTTTCAAACAGAAAACAATCTGCAAATTGTAACAACATATCCGTCAACATCACCACTGTAAAAAAAGATACCATATATTAGAGAAACTGAATCAGAATTTAAGCTGGGCATGATACATGTATCTAGATTGAAGTGCTTCCAGTCTTCAGGCTCTTAGGAAAAAACAGCCAAATTGCTTTATTTTTTCTAGCAGCATCCACCTTGAAGGGGAGCAGAAGATTGTCTGTGAAAGGTGTTTTTGAAAATTCCCCTCAATTAGCTTCTGGAAAAGTTTATATGATACCACAGGACATGTTCATCTTCCCAAACATACCATATTCTATTAGCATACCCAGCCCCACAATGTGCAGGCATAGAAACCTGTAAGAGAGGATAGAAATGTCAAAAAGATGAATTACCCTAGGTAGGTTTTCATACTCCAAACAAGCAATTTGTTTTCCAAAATGCAGCATAGAGGTTGTACATAGAGGTTGTTGAGAGGTGTACTCTCTCCTTCACAATAATATAAGGGACACACAGAAGCAGTCATATCTCCCAGTATGAAACAGTTCCAAGTGATCATTCACACCACTCTGAGGATGTAGATCAGTCCAGCTGGGGTTTTTGTGATTTGATTTTTATTTGCCTTGATTTCTTTTTCAGTATGAGGCAAAAAAGAGTGAAGGCACTTTATCTGTGCTGAAAATAAAGGAGGTGATCCTTCTCAATTTTTTTGAATTTTTTTTTTTTCACTTGGGGTTCTTTAAAATTATTACTATACATTTAGTGATTGCTGTCAGAAGTCTGGAATGCTGGAATAGTTGCAAAAGAGAATGATTAGCAGGTCAAGTGCTCTTGTCTTAACATGGATAAAAACAACCAGTCTATACAAAATAGCAGAAGGAAAGGATCCTGTGTTAAAGAGTATAGACTTGTTTCCTTAACAAAGGAAAAAATGCATATTTTGTTTCTATAATGCTGTTTGTATTATAGAAAGATCATGTCAAGTCTTGTTTTACCATTCTTAGATGAGCTCCATTGAAAGAAATTCTCAGGTGACTCGACAACAATCCTCACTAGTTAAATATAATGTCTTTTACAGATGAGACTTCTTGAGGTGCATCCTGGGCACAAACCACAGAAATTAATACTTTGCTAAAGTTTAATCTACTTAGTCCCTGCCAGTTGTGTTAGCCATTCCTGCCATGTACCTGATAACACTGAATGCCCAAAACATATCTGATGTCAGTCAGGAGGGCAAACCAGAGTCTTCAATGCTGGCTGACAGCCTCAAGTACCATTTACCAACAACAGAAAAGGCCTTCCACAAGAGCAGCTTGTCTAAGGATGCTCTCTAAAATCACAGGACACAGCAGTATGCAGAACTGTTACATGACTGGCATTAGACTGCACCTCATCAGAGAAGCAAAATGGGACATGGTTGTACTTTTCCTAAACTGCCAGCCCTGCAAAGTCAACTTTGCACCATCCCCAGTAAAATCCACAACAAACTGAAATATGTATGTGAACACCTGTGCAAACCAATCCTTCACTTATCAGCTGAATTAATCAACCTTTTCTCTAACTCTCCTATTCTTTTATGCCTGTTATCAGCTTCAGTGGGTGGTGAAGGAAAAGGAGAGCAGAAACTGATGGAAGCTATTTTCCTCCCATCCCGCTCTCATTTTGGAGCTAATTGGTGTTCTCTCTCTTGTTTCTGGGAGAAGAGAGCAGAAAAAATGCAAATGACGTTTTGTTGAGTAGCACAGGAAGAAGATGCAGTGAGACCCATTCACTCTGGTGGTCAGACAAGAGAGCTGGAATCTCCACAAGAGGAAAAATGTCGTGAAACTGAAGTTCCCAATGAAAATCCAGAGGTTAAGCAAGACTGAGGGGGCACGGCAGGGATAGAGAACAGACAGCAGCCAGCACAGAAGAGAATCTGCTCCCTTCGCCTATTAGGTGGTAGAATTATCCTGTTATGGTTCAACAAGAAATGCAGAATCTTAGCATCCTGTCCCTAAAGATGGATGAGTGCATCTTCTGGAGATGTGAGCAAGTATTCACTGCAAAAAATAACAAGGTTCTTTATGCAGTGTCACAGATAGGTCCATTCATTTCCAAACAGAAATGCAATTTCTCTTTGCTGAATAAGCTGTGCTTTTGGATTGAGAGGTCTAAACATACATATTGATAAGGAATTCATTTCTCTACAGATACCACTATAGTTGGAGTGGCATCATCTAGTTAATTAAATGGAAAATGTACCACATAATGCTAATCCCTCAACACTATACTCTTAACTGTCCTTGCGTAACTTATATTCAGATATTACAGCACTCCATTGACTTTTCCATTTCACCACGCTTCAGGAATGTCTAATGAGTCACAGTTTGTCTAGATGCCTCTGAGAATCATGATCTTCCCCACAGCAACTCATTGTATCCAGGTGTAAAACAAAATAATAAATAAACTCATCACTGATCTTCCTTTTCTACAATATGGTGGCACAGTGGGGCAAGAGATAGAAACTTTAACAGATGTTTTCAAATTAACTTCTCTTTGAGAGATCTGTAAAATTATAACTTTACCTCTCTTTTTTAGCAGATCAGTAGAATTATATCTTTTTACTACACACGGCTAAACTCAATTTTCTTTAAATGTGCACTTGTTAGACATGAACATACAGTAAAATAAAATATTAAAAGAGAGAGACGTAAGTCCTCAAAGTGAAAAAATATTAGCATGGACTGTGTCCGTGCTACTTTTAGTGTTTTTGCCCACATAATCTTTTTTAAAATAATAGTATATATGACTGTTCAAGGGATCACTCAGAGGAACAGGCTGTATGTTATTTAGAGATTTATGAGAGGTGTTTATAATCGTTATCAAATATTTTTGCCTACAAAGATAAGCTATAAGTTATTTTTTCAGCATGAATTGAACATTTATTATGCATAAAGACAATGATATTCCCAATAAATCTATAGGTAATTTTTATTAAGAAGAATTAAAGAATTCAGTTTGTGGTAATCACGGTATCAGCTGGTGTCTTCTGATCTAGAGATGGAGTTGATGCCTATGCCCAAACACTTACGCCTCACGGAAAAAATTGTCTCTCATAATGTAACTTTCCTTTACAGTTCCTTTGCCTTTCTCTGCTTCCTTTCTCTTGCAAAAAATTTTATGTTTTATAAAAGTCTTCTTCATCCCATATCTTCCTCATCTCATGTTTTTCCTTTCTTTTCTAAATCCCCACATCGTCCCTTTCAGAATCCAGTATTTTTGGTTAGGATTTTTGTCCTTACTACAGACAGCTCGAATGTTGGATCTTGATTTCAGGACTGCTCCCTTATAGTAAAAAAAACAGTACAGGGGGAAACCCCCCCCCCAAGTTACATCACACAAGTGTATAACTACCTAGAATTCAACATATACACAAGATAGAAATGCATGTGAAAGGATGTCAGTAAATGCGGTTTAAAAATGAAAACAAACTTAATAAATTCCTTCACGCAGTCTTTCACTAGGAAACACTGCAGAATGCACTGCAGATACAACTGCCCACCCCACTAGGTCACACCTCCAAATCTTAACTCATGATCATATTTCAAAGAGTGATCAGCGCTATGTAATTGTGATGCCAACTCAAAATCTCCACATTACAAAATTATGAAATATTAGACCTAGGTAGAAAACTTCCTTTTTCTCTAAGACAACATTTGTCCTAAAGCGTAAGTGCTGATGCTCTTCCAATTTTTTTTTTCAGTATTTTCGTCACAGCCGCCAAAGCTGTAGTGTTTGCAGGCATTATTTCTACTAGAGTTTGAGGTCATTTAGCAGTCACTGGAAAATTATCCAGTCTGCCTCCTTGGCCATCAAAGCTGCCATAAGAAAAGATGCAAAAACATACTGCTCTTAGATTGGTCTAGACAACTTTACACACACCAGCTGGCAGCGTCTTGTCATTATTCATAAATATGGTGTAAGAAATAACTGCTTCCCAGATTTTGATGAATCCCAAATATAAGTGCCCACATTTAGCAGGCAAGTTGATGCTGGCTTATGTAACAGTTGGAGATTTAAACTCCCTGGAAAAGCAGAGAACCTCTTAACCGGTGACCAAGCAATTTGACTATGTGATTTCTGCGGAAGTTGTAGGCTAATTGGACCTGAGGTGACCTATTACACTGAAGTGATATTTGCACTTGCTACTGGTTACAGTAATTAAGCTAAAAGAGCCTGGAGAAAAATCATTAGTGCAATGTAGTTGGTTTTATTTGATATTTCTCTCTGTAAAGTGCTTCATGACTCTGGGATACATACCACACAAACCTTGAAAGAAACAATTTCATTTGCACTCTTATTCACAAAGAGTTCTGGTAGAATTAGCAAGGCACGCTACTTGGAATAAAGAATGAAATTAGGGAGCTTAGAAAATGTTCCCACTCTGCAACTGCAAGAGGACCCTGCAATGGCAAGGGTATTTTACATATGAACTGAATTTTAGTTTAGGAACATTTCCCCTCCTATTGTTTTCTCTCAATAGGAAAGGGAAAGCTCCAAAAGTAATTTTGAATTCTACTTATTTTGGTTAACAAGCTTACTTTTCTTCTTTTCCCCTCAAGCACATCCCTGTTTTGGAAAGAATTCCATCTAAATCTCTCAAAGAGGCAAAAAAGTGCTTGTGGTTTGGCTCCCACTGTAATTTCTCATGGATGGCTTCTGGAAGAACTAATTTATTTAGAATCTTTCATCATTGCTATAATTAATTTTATACAATTTCAGGTTTCTTAGAAATTTGTTTTGCTGTAGTTCAATCCTAGTTGACACTATGCAGAAAAAAAATCCTGTTCAATAGATTTTCAACTGTTTTCGGGGAAGGCAGGGGAGGAATTTGGCATGGCTAACTTTCAGTATGCTACTTCAGTATGTTATTTTCCTGCTAATTTTGATTTTTAAGTGCAGAGGTTTTATATGTAACAAGCTATCTCTGCAGTTAAAAGTTTTACAACATCACCTGCATATTGTTTGGCTGTGTGCTTCCAATGTAAGTCATGTATGAAAATCCTGCAAAGCAGCTGCACAACGTTGGGTAGTCTTACTCAGAAAACCTATTTCCTGAATTTTCAGGTATATTACCCATCTTCTGGTATAAGAGCAGGGCTCTGAAAAGCATTCTTGTGACCTGGCTGCATTCCCGTAGTTTTACTGTTGAAACCAATAGTCAGTTTTGAAAATCTCACCTGAACTTATTTTTACTCCACTTTTTTCTCCTGGTGACGCTGCTGTGCCAGGACACCAAGACACTTAGCTGACCTTCCTTCACTTTGCATACACTAAACACAAATTTTGAGTGAATTCCAAAGGCAAGATAAACTACTTCCTGGAGATTTATCTTGTGCCGTGATCCCATACGCACAATATGGATGTCATAGACTTCATGATATGTGATGGTGCACTACTTTTGAACACAGCTCAGTTCTTATATCATTCTTTATTGTATCGGATCTGCAATCTCTTTCTTCCTCCCTCCCAGCCTCCCTCCCTTCCTCCATCCCTTTTTTACCTTCTTCTCTGTTGTCGGTTTTAAAAGTGCAAATTCATCAATGGGTATAGCAGCCCACTACATGCTGGTACCAAACACAGGTGCCAGCGATCCCACAGTAGGCCTTCTACAGGAAAATGCTATTTAAAAGGTTGACATGACATGGGGGATATCTTATCTGTATTTTCATTTTGAATGAAATTCCCACTAGAACATGGAACACTGAAATTTTTTCAGGCTTCCCTCTTAACTCTGTAAAGCTTTGACAACAAGAAAAAATGTCTAGTTTCCTAGTTCTTTATCTTTTGGCTTGATGGAACTGGATTGGAAGAGAATATGGTTTTTACATAGAAGGCAATACCAGAAGACACACCAAGTCTCTGCCTGGCACAGAATAATGTCACACTTGCCAACAACCATTCTCAGGGCCAATGTCAGCCTCCATGCTTTAGTTACAGCTCAGGACAAAACTTTTTAGAGAAAATTTGATCTGACCACAGGCTTTTCCTTGTCCAGAAAATGGTCTTTATCCTGGCTGAGGTTGTAAATAGGTGGTGTGGAGCCCCCTGTAACACACTGTCTGTATGGAGGAGCTCTCCACCCTCTGTAATACAAGCAGCACGAAAATCT
Source organism: Rhagologus leucostigma (assembly GCA_013397725.1). Lineage (NCBI taxonomy): Eukaryota > Metazoa > Chordata > Aves > Passeriformes > Rhagologus > Rhagologus leucostigma. The sequence goes on along the minus strand of VZTD01004640.1, from coordinate 1,013,950 downwards.
GGTCAACAGTTGTGACTTAAAAAAAACTACCTTATTTGAACACAGTATAGGAGGAAGATCAACCCCATCTGCAAAAAACTCTGTGTTCATGAAGCCTTTGGCAGCAGATCTGTTATCTCAAACTATTTTGATTGCATGTGAAAGAAAGCCCTAAGTGAAAATTATTTATTCCTTATCTATTGTGCAATGAAGAGATTAACTCCCTTAACAGTAGGTTCTCTTTTTGAAAGTGTACATCCTACTTTCATTGTCTTATTTTTCCTAATGAGAGGTTTATAGTTGGTTTTAACTTAAGAATGATTGCTGGCAGTGAAATGCAGTAATTATGTGCTGTATGACAAGAGACAAAGGTGCATACTAGGGAACTCGCATAAAATGTGAATTTAATCTTCCTCATATGAAAAGGAATACCTTACAACCTGGCAGATCTTCAACTTTGAGTAATAAGACCGGTTTCTTTTTCTGCATAGAACAAAAATGGATTAACAAAAGCAGGAACTAAAATATCTCTACTTTCTCCTCTCCCTTATTCACAAATTGTAGTATTACAGGACTTCAGAAATTTGAAATGCCATGATTTGAGAAGTTACATGAAGCAAAAGAAGTGTCTTCTGATAATAACAAAACAGCCAAATTTGAAAATGAGTTCATAATCAGTTCATACTGAAGGTCTCTGAGTCCATCATATCCATCATATTAATTTAATTTAGAAACAAAACAGAAGTCCTAGGTAAAAAGGCCAAAAGGCATTATGGGCATGAAAGTTAAACCAACATTCCATTCTGTTTAAAAAAAAAAAAAGGAGGAGGAAGAGAGAGAAAAGGAGCAGCAGCAAGTAGTGGGCAAGTCAATAGTGTTTGTACTGTTTCTGCATGACTGCATTTTCTCATGCAAGAGGTACTTCTGAACTACAATGGGACTGTGGTAAACCATCTGTTTAGAGATTAAGGATTCATCAACACTGAATGTTCAGTTCAACATAAACTGGTCATTTGTTTAACTCTGTATTTGCCACTGTCCCCCAAAACCACTTAACAAATATTACCTCTTTAATTATGTGGATAAAGAGAAAATGTATTTTCCACATGATCTTGCAATAATATTGAGGTAGCTATAAATTTTAATGCAAATTACAATCAATCTGAAAATTTTAGGTCCAGTTACTAGACTGCAGCTGTGGAATTCAAAGGCTAGTTAATGATTGTCAAGAGATACTTGAATAATTCAAATAGTAAAAGTAAAAGGCACGTCAAAAAATAGAGTGTAAACAAGCTGAGAGTCTAAAAAAAAAATTTGAATATTTAGTCTAAATTTCAGGAAAATTTCCATATTCATGAGATATTTAGCCCTGTTTATGTTTTCCCATAGGAGTGACATAACACTCCCTTTGCCAATCTATACTAGGTTTGTGGAAGTAGGTGTGTTTGAGATGCATGTTTCAGTCAGACATCCGATGAGAAGAGAGTTAGGTGTGAAAGGCACTGGTCTCATTTACTGTTTAGTATCACAATCCCAAGGACTAGAATGTGTACATCACTACATAAATAAAAAGAAGCACATTTTGGCCTAAATGCTTAAAAGCAGTCAAAAAAAAGGGCAAATCATACAGATTTTACTGTTTATGTCTCACTAAAATGCATCTTGCGTTTTTGGTTTGAGCTTTCTCGGCTTACCCTTTTCCATTTAAACTGTACCTATGAGTAGCACAGTGCAGCTCTGAAAGCAGGAGCACAACACAGTTACGAAGCTTCGCGTAGCCATGTGGAAAGCTCTTATTCAGCAAACTAAACTGCTTGCTCACTAAAGACAAAGTATGCAAACTCCTGCTAAAAGGCAAAAGAAAACCACTAATTGCCTGAGCTGAGAAAGCAACTTCCCCTATGGGCAGGTTATTCTCTAACTGACAATTAATGTGTTTCCTGCACATTCCACCCGCTGCTATTAAACATGGAGTGCTGCACCGAGAGCTGAGTACATGGACCTGGACCACTGAATCCTATCTGATATGGTAAAATTCCTGTGGTCATAGCACAGCTCTATTGTAGCATCTTATGCACTTCCATGCAGAATTTGTGACCTCTATTTAAGGGGTCCTCTGACAACAAGCCATTCCTACCTGCCCAGGGCAATAAAGCAGGTGTTCGTTTCTATGAGCTCTGAGAGTATACTTCAGGATGCCCTGTAGAAAGAATGCCTTCCTGAAATGGTTCATGATCTGTCAGCAGTCTGCCTCCTTCTCCAAATGAGCCAAAGAAAGGGGGAGTGAAAGCAGCTAAAGAACGCAGCATATTGTACCCAGAAAATTGATTTATCTGTTTCAAATACACTGTATGCTTGCTTATTAGTTGACTCCCACTGAATGAAATGTTCACATAAGGAAAGTATTTCTCATCTTCTCAGAAACGCACAGGAAGAAGAAAACCCCCAACTATTATGTTTATGAAAATATTCTTCTTTTGGAAATAAAAGTTCTAAAGATGTATGTCAGCACTGCTCCTCTGCAGCAGCAGATATATCAAAAACCCAGCTATAAACGAGGAGTTAATAAGCTGAGGCCCAGAACCTCCTGCCTAAAAGTGAGTATAATAAAATCTGAGAAACAGAGCTTACAGTAGCTCTATCTCATAAATTCACCAGGCCTGTCACAAGACAGATGACTAGCCATGATTACCAAATGCACCAGTGTTTTTGTTTGCATCTTAACCTCACTGAGCAGAGTGTTTATCTAGCAAGACACGATAGTCACAAGTTCCTAGATCTACTACCTCTTCCTTCTTCTCGCTACTTGCTACACCCTCTCCTGGCATCAAGCCCTGAAATAGTCCACAAACTCCTTAGGGCAGATATTATGTCTGTGTTGGTTTTGCACAGTGCCCAGTGTGATTAAATTTTGATCCCAACTGTCATTTCTAGAGATTTTTTCAAATATAGAGGAAGTAGGGTGGCTAAGGAGGAGCTTTGAGCACTGTTTTGATCATATGTCATCAAGATTTTGTTCACATATTTCTTGGCCCCAGAATTTCACTTCATCTAATTGAAAACTGTGATTTAAAGTATGAATAAAAATATTTTTAAATCCTTATTAAGCATTCAAGAGGAATCACAGGTGCACTGTCCTGCTTTTGCTGCCCTCACACCCTTGCAGGTGTGAGGGCAGCAAAAGCATCTTCTATTCATACAGGTTCTTCAGCAGAGATGGAAATATCACATTCCAAATTCTTCCACTAGTGTAAGCGTTCCTTGATGTGGGAAAAACAAACAAACAACAACAAAAAACCCCTAACCTTTTTTAATAACTTAAAATTGTCTTACAAGCAATGAAAGACCCTTGACCATGTGACAAAGCCTAATGCTTTCCACATGACAGTACTACATTTACCTTATTTTCTAAATTATCCAAGCAATCAAAATAATATTCAGCAAGCTTCACTTTCTGTATACATCTGATTATTCAATCTCAGTCCCCCAGAATCCACTTTCTGAGGAATGTATCAGCTAGAAGAAGGAATAGAAGCCCTAAGCTTGGCTTGGGCAAGCATTTCTGCTGCCCATTGTGATTAACAGTGAACTGGCTACTCCTAGGCATCTCAGGGATAACTGCTCAGCTTAAAGCCTGAGTCTCCCAGTCACAGAGTACTGTAAGAAGCATGGCTGCAGACTAACACGACAGTTGTGCCTCACTGTAGAGGATGTGCTCCCAACTGCGACTGAAACATTTTTTCTTAGCATTCAAGTTCATAAACACCTACAAAAAAAATTTTAAAAACAGAGAAAATATGAACAGAACTAGTAATTGCAGCTGCCATGGCACTTCAAAAGAAAACCCACAGATGAAGTATGGGAATTACATAGTTGTTACAGTGCAACATCAGACAGTTCCAGGTTGTCACCTTGCATGGCAAGTCACAAGATTTAAGCATGAACTCTTAAATGTATCATGCATTGGATGGGGTTCAAAAATCAGATCTACAGAGAACAAGTAGGTGGTTTGCTGGTGGCAAGAAGCAGTTGCTTGACTTGCTGCCAAGGACAACCAAGGAGTATCCCCAGGGCAGAATGCCATTTGAGGACTGCATCTCAGAACAGAGGGCCATCAAAGTATGGGTCTCCGTTAAGTTTTACACACAGTGGAATGAACTCTTGCAAAACTCTTCCTTTGGATTAGATCTAAAATGTATCGGTATGTTCCTGAGGAATTTGGTTTGTTAAACTTTGTATCGTGGTCTGCTTCCATACATTTTGTGTAGTTTTTTATTTTCCACCCAATATGTGTAACACAGCATGAGGTATTGAAAAAAAATCATCTCTCATTCTCCAGCTCAGTGACAGACAAAACTGGTGGTTAAAAGCTACTTCTGACTCATTTGTGAACCACCTGCTGATATCATCATAAACTTTGCCTCAGACCAGATATGTTGTGAATTAATTGAATTTGGCTGGTGGGAAAATATGGACAGCTGTATGGTACAGCTTCTTTTCTACCACATGTAGAAGACTGTTTCACCCAACATTATCTGGTCATACAAGCAAAAACCATTACCTAAGGACTCAGAGGTACACTAAGTTAGTTTGCCAGTGGAAGAACTGTTGGCTCCCTCAAGCGTAGAAGGGTCCTGCAGAGAGACCTTGATTAGAGGTCTGTGTTAGATTAGAGGGCTGTGCAATCACCAACTCTATGAAGCTTAAAGAAGATAAGTATGAGATTCTGCACCTGGGATGAAGCACCTCTGGTTGTGTACACAGACTGGGAAAGGAGAGGCTGGAAAGCAGCACTGTGGAATGGGCCCTGGAGGTAGTGATTGACAGCAGCTGAACATGAGCCCACTGTGCCCAGGTGGGCAAGAAGGCCAGTGGCATCCTGGCCTGGATCACCAATAGTGTGGCCAGCAGGACCAGGGCAGGGATTATCGCCCTGTGCTCAGCACTGGGGCGGCCTCACCTCTAGTGCTGGGGCTAGTTTTGGGTGCCTCAGTAAAAGAAAGACATTAAACTGTTAGAGAGCATCCAAAGAAGGGTCACAAAGATGGTGAAGGGTCAGGTTTGGAAGGCATGTGAGGTCACTTGGTTTGTCCACCTGGAAAACAGGAGACTGAGGGGAGACCGCATTGCAGCTGATAGCTTCCTTGTGAGGGGAAGAGGAGGGGCAGGCACTGATCTCTTCTCCGTTGTAAATGGTGACAGGACTGAAGAAAAAAGCATGAAGATGTGTGAAGAGTGGTTTAGTTTGGATATTAGAAAAAGCTTCTCAGCCAAAGAGTGATTGGGCACTGGAACAGGCTCCCAGGGCAGTGGTCCCAGCACGAGCCTGACAGAGTTCAAGAAGTGTCTGGACAATGCTGTCAGGCACATGGTGTGACTCTTGGGAGTTTTCATGTGTACGGACAGAATTCAAAGATTGCTGTGGGTCCATGCCAACTCAGGATATTCCATGATGATTCTATGGTTCTGATTTTGTACCTAATGTTTCTGCTGTTGCCTCTGTGACCTGTGACAGAAGTCCTTCTAAAATTCACTTTGAAGGACACATTGGTAATCTTTAGTGATTGAGACAGTAGTTAGAATTGATCATTTGCTGTCTGCAAGACATTTACCTTCCTCATTAACATAAAGCCACAAGAAACACAAAATGCACGGGCCCAGAGGGATTACAGAGGGAGCATGATATAAAATAATCAATGTTCATCTCTGTAAATCACAGGATGTTGTTCTTGAGAACATAATTCATGCTATGTTATTATTTTTTCATGTGCTGGAGAGCTCATATGATGCACATTTCTCTGTTCCTGCTAAACCTCACAAAATTTTTTGGACTCTGTTTAGTGAATGAGGATGTATTTTCATATAGTGTCATTGTTTTACTACTTCCCATGTTTATTTGGACAGATTCATAGCACTGGGTAGGAAATGTATTGGTTGGCAACTTCAGTTTTGGAAGAGAAAGTAAACACATGGTGATTAGCAAACAGTGAACTCTACTGTGTTTAATTTTGGCTTAACAAAAACTAGAAACACATACAGAAAAATACATGAACCAGGGACCCTTTTCTATTTTGTTCCAAGCAGGAGCATTTGTCCGTACATTGTTTCCTAACCCTTCTTTGGAGAATTTCCAAGATTATACTTTTTTGCCTTTTCTTTAAATGTGTTCACTAACACTGACTGCATATGCCAATAAGGCACTAGTTAAGAAAAGAATGATAGGTCACCAATAAACAATTTGTCTCTGAGATGTATTTGAAATCACTGAACCAACAAATTATACACAGTTTAAAAACAAAAAAGAAATAATTTGAAAAATTATATCTAGTGTTGTTAAATGAAAGGTCACAAGAGTCATTTACAAAAGACCCCAGAAAAAATATTGGAAAGACTCTCAAAGAATTTCAAGGCTAAAGATAAATACACAACAACGACATAAGTTTTCAGTTGTCATGGTTTTTCTTTTAGTACTTCCATTGTTCCTTTTAGTCCTTCATTGAGTTACCTACCCTGAAAGCTGAGGGGTTTTAAGGCATTTACTCTTACTACATGCAAATGTACTGTCTTTTCTGAGATTATGACACACCCCTTTAAGTGGAGTTAAGACCTCAGAGCAGAAAAATAGGAGCACAAAGTCATACTGACTATTTTCAGAGCAACCATTGAATCCCTAGCATTACTTCAGGCAAGAAAATACTTTTTTTCTGTGCTTAGTTTCATCTTGTTGTTACAATGTTTCTCAGATTCAAGGAAGAGTTGGTGTTGTTTTACACACCTGTAAAACAGCCTCAGAAAAAGTGCAAGTCGACAGTGCTCTTAGAATTCATTATCTCACTTCTCTTGCCACACTTTTCTAACTACTTGGCAAGTAGTTTTCCTGAAGTAAATAACCTTGGAGCCACAGGTGGCTATGAGGTATAGCAACACACAGCAATGCCTTATACACGATTGCCACATGCGATGCACAAAGTAATCACTGAGCAACTTTCCATACTCCATAAAGATGAAAAGCATTTCCTTCCACCAAGCCCTGCAGCCAAGGGCTGCATCCGCCAGAGCCATTCGGTTGATTTCAAACAAAGGTAGGAAATGGCTGTATCCTAATTCTTCATTGTGGTCCCATGAGTCAGTGCTTTGGAACTCAGTACCTATTCTTCACTCTTTTACCAGAAGAAGGAAAAAAAAAACCCAACAAAAAAAGCCCACCCAGAAAAGCAGCAGATAAACAGAAACAGCAAGGGTGTTCAGATAAATGCTTTGCTCAAGAGAGAGCTCCTGGTCCTTAACTTTTCTTTTCAATTCCTAATCTCCAGTTCTGCAACATTTATTCACCAGCAGGAAATCACTTGTGGTGAACAGTTTTTCTACTGCTATGATGGCCCAGCACTGAACTGACTTATCAAAGCCATGTTCTTGGGGAGAAAGACAGAAGGTGTACAGGCTCAGAAGGTGACTCAGTAACCCTTTCGAGTGGAAAACCACTCTTGCAAAGACAAACATAGGAAGGTTATTCACAATAGTAACTAAGGTAGCCAAGCCACAAGAAATAAATTTTCACTTACTGGTTAGAATATTTTTTTCAGGGGTAACAGATACCTTTAACAGAATGCATAAGCATGAAGAAACAACGGAAGTGTTGCCAAAACCACATCACACAGCATTGACCCTGCTACTCTTATTAGCCCGCAAAACTGTTTAAGATGTGGATGACCAGATTAACATTACAAGAGCTGTGGTACTGCATGCTGATATGGTATGCTACTGGGCACACATCACAGCATTTAAAAAATTCCTACACAAAAAAGGTATTGAAAAGTTTGCTGTTGTTTTATACGACTAGAAATCATGTTATCCAGCTGCCTTTAAGGTGAACAGTGACAAAGGCCTAGCCCTGAAATTAAAAACACTCAGTATTTCAGAAGCTCAGTATCTCAGAAATGCCTTAAGCTGAGTATGACAAACCTCTGCAGTTACAAACATTCACAGTTAATATAATCTTATCTTCTCGAAGGTACCTATGGTGACTGTAAGATCCTGCACAACCATTAGGTACCACCATCAGACACAGGACAACGACCTCGTTCAGGTAGGGGGAAATTTACTGTTCAAAAGGAGACCCCAGTTACAAGATCTGTTAGAGAACAGCATTAAAAACTGAAAAAGGAAAAGAATAAGAGGAAAATAATAGTTGGGCTAAAATGAATTATATGCTTTTTAACATTACTGAAAGGTATTACTGTAGATTTTTTAACCTGAGAACTTATGGCATAGACTCAATGGTGTTTTATATGACCATTTCCAAATGTCAAAATAATGTAATTGTTCTCTGTTGAAGAGATAAAATTTCAGCCTATAAATGGATGAATAGTTTGTAGACTGATACAGTATACTTTTTGAGATTTCAATAACATTTACTAAATTTTAAAGGTTTTGCATTTTATGAAAAGAAGACTCCAGTTCTCCCTATCCAAAGCAGAAGACTAAACTCTTGTTTTTCTTAGAAAATCTGGATCTAACTGTTGTTAAAGTACATCATCACATATCCTATGACTCTCATACTGATAATTGTCTTCTTGCTCATTAAAAAGATATAAGTAATGCCCCCTTTGTTTTGGGTTTTTTTTTTTTGGCTAACATCTAACAATTAAATTCCATTCATTCATGTCTTCAGCGCACTTTAGGGACTCAAGCTGACCACACTACCAAAACTGTATGGAGTGTATAACATCATATAACAAGGAGTAATCTGCAACAAATTCCCTCATACTTTGCCAACATATCAAATAGTCAGAACTGTTTACAGAGGTACAAAAACTATGGAGAGCACAGTTTATAAAACAAAAAAGGAAATGTACTCTATGCAACAGGAAAATTAAAATGCGGTAACAGCACTATCTTGTTAGAAACACTTGGCAGCATGTCTAAAGCATCATGGTCAAAGGCATGATGCAGTATGTGCTGTGTTCCAGTCAGAAGCATTCCCAAACTCAAAACCTCTCTAGCCATCATCACCACCTCATTTGGCAGTGGCTCCAAAAACTCAGTTCATCTAGTCTAAATTTACTCCACATGAAATAGACACAAACTTACTAGATCTGTGTTATGTTCGTGCACAAAAAAAAAGGAACATTGGCAAACAGCAATACAGAATATTGTAGCTGGGCAGCTACAAAGACAGTTGCACTGTATCATGAAAGCCCTCTTCTACATCATGTCCACATCCTGTTTTCATTTTAAATTTTCAGTGACACTTCTCTTTATTTGTCTTCCTTTCTAAGTTCTTCCAGTTTCTCAGCTCTACGCTTTTTTCTCCATGCTCCTGCTGCTGCTGCACTGGACACAGAACCAATGTGTTCAGAACAGATAACAAGCAGTGTTTTGAGTGGATAAAAAGGCAAAAGGACACCGAAAAAAGAACTGACATCTCTTTGATTAGGAGCTGAGCTACAAAAACTCTGAAGGCTGTATTCTGCTTTCCTAAGTGTTATTATCAAAATTATTTTCTCAGATTCTCTAAAAAAGCTCACCAAGGGAAATTAATGCATTCAGCAACACTGAATTTACATTACCGCCTGCTGTATTTCTTAAAATGAACATGAATAAACTGAAAAGGGTCTTTTAAAGCAGCTTTGGGGATTGAGAGATTTGCTTTTCAGCACACTTTGTCATTAGTGTGTCACTGCTCAGAAGAGCAAGGACAACTAACAATCTGGAAGACAGACTGGTGCATACCAGAAACTGTGTAGAAGACACAAGCCAACCTATCTGAAAGTAAAGGTGTTAAAGTAAACAAAAATATTTCTTTTTACATTTCTATTTTCCAGACTTCCTTGAAGACAACAAAGAGGCAATTTTTTTTATTATCTATTACGAGCCCTTTGAGTATACTGAGTAGATAGTTCCTCTTCAGTTCTTTCACATGAGTTTTTTAGACAGAAAAAACAAGAATGGAGGACTATATTCCCAAACCTGTGACTGAAAAGCTTAAATCATGAAACTGCAATACAAACTCCCAGCTATAATCTAGGACAAATTATGGTGCAGCTCTATAACAAAGAGGAAAGCAGAAGAAGCACCATTTTCTTATTTTAGAAGGATTGAAATATAAACCTTACTTGGAAGCTACGGAAAAAATCCTAGACTTCTTCAAAAAAAGGAAAGAAGTGTTTTAATAGGCATGTGTAAGTGCCTTCATAGAGAGAAAATAACAGGTCATAAAGAGGTCATCAATTTTACATGAATGGCACAGCAAGAACTATATAGTGAAGCTAAACAACCTCAATTTAGCATCAGCAAGAATGACAAAGCATTGGAACAAACTACCAAATTTTAAGACAAGGTTTTTTGTCTCAGATGACTCATTTATTTCACATATCTGAACTTTGAAAATAAAATTTGCGTATATGATGTGTCTATTCTTTATTAAAGTAATTCGAGATATGATTTGAGCCAAGGACTGAAGCACTCCTGTGGCCTATATTCTCCCTCTTTCAAGAGATGTGACCCTGACTAAGTAACTTTGCACTTTTACCTTAATTTCTTCATCTGTAAAATGGAGATAACACTACTTATTTACATATCACAGTGCGTAATGTGAATTAGTTAGTGTTTTAAACTGCCATAAAGATGAAAGCCAACTTTAAACAGTTTGATTAACAGAACCATACATACCATCTGCAAATTAATAAAAATAAAATTCCTTCACAGATTACTTGCAAAGATCAATAATAATTATACCAGCCGGGGAGTCCAGATATTAATAGCTTAAAGGTTGCTCTGTCATATTCATGCATGTCACAGAAATATCAAGGTAACTTCTAAAAAATGACTGAGAATAGCCCCTCTGAAAACAAAGTGTTCAGGAGTTCAGGACTGAAGTCCTCCCACTTTCACATAAGTTCTGTGGCTGTCATGAGCCTTTCTCCTGTTGTATACATCACATATGTCTACTTGTAGAAAAAAAAAAAGAAAATGAAGAAAGCCAAGTTTTAATTTAGAATTTAATAAAAATTGATTAAGCATCACAGAGCACAAACAAAGCTGCTCCATAAATCTCTCAGCTCTTTTTATGAAGGAATGAAAGAAAACACTGTCTGCTGAAGCAGATGACAGATGCTGGTTTAAAGATAAGTATTATTTATACTTCTGTACCAGATTTCTTCTTATGCATATCTTATCATGCATGGATATACAATCAACAAAGCAATTATTCTGTATCAGTCAAAGACCTTACAACATAGTTTTACTCCATGGGAATTTATACAGTTCATTGTTCAAAAAAAATGGAGGAAAAAACTTTCAAGAAAATGTTTAAATTATATCTGAAATACTCTTTCCTGCTGAAGTGCTGAAATGGAGCAATCAAAAGGTCTATAAACCATCATGTTTAGAAATGCACTGAGGCTTTGCAAATCACTGATGAATACCTCTAATATCTATAAATATCTGAAATCAGGGGATTTTTAATAAAATTAGCTAATGCAGGTGATTTCTACTCAGATTAGTCCAATAGACTCTTCCCTCCCAAAAATATATAGTGTCTGCACAGCTACAATCCATGCTAACAGGTTTTAGCATTATCATGGGTATGAACATACATATTTGATCAAAATTATTTTCTCATAAGCAAAATTAAATATAATTTCCCCATTATATTTTCTTCCTTTTCTTCCACTTTTTCTTCCCCGTTCCCGCATGAACACTCACTTAGTAGTAGTACACTGAAACACTATATTTTTCTGGTTTAATAATCTAAAAGAAGGGAGAGAAAAGGATACAATATCCTAAGTGGCTGAAGAAACCTTCCTGCAATGATCTACTGTAATTTGTCTAAGACCAGATTTTGAATAATGCAGACAAAAAAGCATGCTTCTGCCATGATATACAGGCACCTCCATCATAATCACAAAATATTTTTCTGAGAGAATTCAAGTGACAATTCTCAAAATTATACTGGCAAAAAAATTAACTTGTAGGCACTTTCTTTAATTGAGGAATGTCATGTCTTGAGAACCAGAAATGTATAACTAAAATAGGTTTCATAAATCAGCACTTATGCTGCAATATGGAATCAATTTTGCCTTTTTGAATTACGCAGAAATACACTATAGGACCATATCAATTAGAGGATGATAAGTCTTCATGAGTTTCTAGAATACTATCATTCCCCATAAAGATGCACAGGAAAGTTTATAAGTAAGTAAGAAATCCTCTTTTCAAATCTAGCTATTAATATCCATCAAAAGTATCTTGACAACCTGTAATATGATTAAGATTGAAGTAAATTAAGAGCTTTAGTGCACACGTATATCTTACCTCTGCAGGAACAGTCTGGTTTTTCATTCCCAGTGAATGACATTCACAAAGACTGACTACTATATTTACAGGATTTAAACAGCATTGCATTCTTCCTTTTAATTAAAAATGCTGTCACTAAAAATTTTTTGCCATGCCCAGACCCTTCAAAGTGAAGAGGTGTTCATGACAGAAAAGCAATTAAAGATCACAAGAGCCAGAGAAACAAATATAGGCATCTTTAGAGGAGATTGCTGTTTGTGTTCTTGGTGTATTTTCACTCATGAACAAGGAAACTGTGTCTCATTGGTATGCTGTGTGGAATAAAAATAAATACTGCCAGGTGAAAGCACTAAGGCATCTCCTAATACCAGTGGGTCCAATCTATGACTGGGTTTCAGAACATCTTATCTCTTAGCAGGCAGTTATTTACAATCACTGGTCAGTCCACTGATAAGCCATTGTCTGGCAGACATCTGAACTAATTATGACCTAAACCAAAGAGGCTTAACAATAAGGTTACTTAAAGTTTTAGAGAATAAGAGGAGAAAGACTTCTGAAAGAAACACCAAAATACATTCGTTTTAAGTGGTCTAAAAGTAGGGACAGTGTTCCCAAATTGCCACTCACTGACTGAACTGTTCAGGGCAATGTCTTATAAATCAGTGGAGTCGAAATATTACGTTCATAGCAAAGGATAGGAAAGTGAAACATATACAAAAAGGTGGGATCTTCCAAAATATTTAAATGGAAACCTTCCAAAGATATGCTCAGAATATCAGTTTATCTTCAAATTTCTCTGCCTGCCATTTTCTTAAGAGATAGGAAAATGATTTTCAAATGCAACCAATCTGAAGAACCAGCTAACTTGCATTGTAAGTAATGCAAAGGTATGCCAGCTTACGCCACACACAGATTTGACACTGTGTCTACACATGTAACAGATGAAATACAAAAACACGAAATAATAAGCTTTTATGTTTCTCATAATTGTCAGAGAGGGAAATGTCATAAAAATTTCCACTGACTTCAGAAGAATTTGGATTAACTCCTCTGAATCATGATAGTAACACAGGAAACTCCCTTTTTTTAGAAATTTATCTAAAAATGTCAGTGGCTTGTTTTATATTATTATTGACTCCAAGAGAAATGTGTCTTGGAAAAAATATCAGTATCAAGCAAAATACTACACAAAATACCCACTGAAAAAATACCTATTCTACAGTCTTAATTTTAGCACTTCCTTTCTTTTATGTGGGACAGTACTGTAACTGTATTTCCACTAACTCACCTGATAAACAGGCTTCTTGTTAATACAACCTTTCTTGTTTATAATTATGACTTATTCATTACGCCTCTGATAGCCAACAGTCTCCTCATCATAACAATCAGGTTTTCAAAACTATTCACAAATATAACTCTCCCTCTTTGCTGAATATCCCACTTTTTTTCTCATGGAGGATACATCAAAATTTTTATTGAAAGAAAGATATATGAGTATGTCTGTCACAATAAATACTAAATGTTCTTGGCCTTTCAAAGGGTTGACTTTTCTTTTGTCTATCTTTCCTCAAGGGATTTCTGTAGTGTAGGAACTTAGCAATGCTGAATATCTAGTCAAATGTCACATTTCACTGCAAATAAAACAAACCTTAGAAACTTCAAAGAAAACAAATCCAATGGCATTTCTCTGAAAATTGGCAAGAAAGGCATTGGGGAAGAAAAAAAACAAACAAGAAAAGGAAGCTCCTGCTCCTAAAGACTAAAATATACAACAAGTGAGAAAAAGAAGTGGCATCCCTCCTCAACAAAGTCCTCTCTGGCAACCATTCTTCAAAAGGAAGCACTGTCAGTGCTGAGCCGCTAAACAGTTAATCTTCAGTAACTCCTCTGGAGCAGTAGTGGCAGGCTGCCCGTCATTCTCTTAGACAGAGCTTGTCAGAGAAAGTAGGGCAGCTTGTCCAGCCCAGCAGTCAACTGATTACTAGCGAGCTCAATGGGGCTGCCGGCCAACCCCTGAGACTGCTGCCAGCCCCTTGGGTATTCAAAGGCCAGGATCCAGTGTGGCTCACTTTGCCAGAATCACATGATGTCAGTGCTGTTTTCCCCAGACCAGAATAACCAGTCATTCAGGTTGCTGCAAATGGTATGCAAACAAATGTCATCAGCTCAGCAAGGCTTGCCCCTGCATTAACTTCCAGGGGTTACAGGCACAGGTCGGATCCTCACCTCTGCAGAGTGTTTCTGAGATCCAGAGACGCACAGAGTGTTGTCCATTCAGGCCTCCTGCAGTAACTATATAAAAACACTGCTACAGTAATTGCATTGACCAAATCCCGCTCTGGAAACTATGTTTCTAAGTTTTTTTTAAAAAAGACATGACATCAGAGAGTTGCATCTGGTAGAGCTGAACAGAAACCAGCTAGGTATTTACAGCTAGATGTATGGAATGGAAATGAAACTCCTAAAATGTCTTAGAAGAAAACGTGTATTCATTTAATATCTAAGGAAATTCAAAACTGAAAATAAATGAAACTGGTTTCTAAGCAGTATGTTTTTCATATAAGATTTCTCTCCCTGCAAATTTCACCCAACCCAATACACAGACTTGTCCACTTTTATGTGATATACTCAACAGCATATATCATACTGTAAATATGCAAATCATTTACAAAGTGAAATGATGGTAGAAAAAAAGAACAAAACTTCTTTTCCACTTCAAAATTTGCAGGTTTGTCAAGCTCACAACACAGCTGCACTGGTGCAGTTGGGGTTCTGAACTCGGAGTCTGGCTGAGTGAAGAAAAAACAGGCAGCTCTTTCCCAGCAAGTTTTTTTGGGTTTTGCGGTTTCTTTTGCAGGTTCTGTTGCCTATATCAGTGTATGAAGCCCAGAGAAATATCCCAAAGGTGTTAAGTGGTGCTGCACCTGGGTCAACACAGACTGGGGGATGAATAAATGGAGAGCAGCCCTGCTGAGAAGGACTTGGGGGTGCTGCTGGATGAGGAGCTGGACATGACCCAGCAATGAGAACTTGCAGCCCAGAAAGCCAAATATGTCCTGGGCTGCATCCAAAGCAGCGTGGGCAGCAGGGTGAGAAAGGGGATTCTGCCCCTCTGCTCTGCTCTGGTGAGACCCCACCTGCAGTGCTGCATCCAGCTCTGGGGTTTCCAGCACAGCAGAGACATGGATCTGTTGGGGAGAACCCAGAGGAGGCCACCAAGCTGATCAGAGGGGTGGAGCACCTCTTGTAGGAGAAAGGCTGAGAGAATTTTGATTGTTCAGTCTGGAGAAGAGAAGGCTTTGGGGTCACCTAGCAGTGGCTACCTAGCACCTGAAATGAACTTACAGGAAAGATAGAGCAAGACTGTTTACAAGAGAATGTAGAGACAGGACAAGGGGTAATGCATTCAAATTGAAAGATACTATGTTTAACTTAGGTATTAGAAGCAAATTCTTTGCTGTGAGGATGGTGAGACACTGACTGCCCAAGAAGGTTGTGGATGCCCCATCCCTGGATGTGTTCAAGGCCAGGCTGGATAGGGCTCTGAGCAACCTGGTCTAATTGAAGGTATCCCTGCTCATGGTAGGGGATTTGGAATGAAATTATCTTCAGGATCCCCTTCAAACCAAACCATTCTATAATTCTATTTTTAGGAAAGTCCTCTGGATTTCATGGAGAATAACAAGTAAGAAGAATGGAAACTATGAGGAGAGGAAGAGATGCTGAAGAGTATGTCTGGCATCCTTACAAGAGAAAAAAAGTGATGGAGTTAACAGTAATTTTCACAAAGCCAAATTCTACTGATTTTGACCACTTTTAGGTAGTATCTTTGTGTCTAAACCAAAAGAAGCAGTGATGCAAGATACAAACCAACATGAGTATTGTAGAAAAATTGGCTTTAAACACTGAGCTAGAGCCTCAGGCCCAACACAGCTGCCCAGAACACTTGAGGAAGCCAGGAATTCTCACAACACAGACACAGACTTGGGAACAAAAAAAAATCTCTGGCTGACAAAGTAAGCATGTCAGGATGGCCTGGTGACAAAAGCAGATGGGGTTGAAATGCAGTCCCAAACCCCTTTGGCTCAAATGTCTGTCTCTGTAGATGTGTGCCAGTATCTGCCTGCAGAAATGCAGGGACTCCTTTTAATTTGGAGGACCACTGCCAATTTCCAAAGACAATCCAACAGTCTCGGCTTTTGACTTGTCCTTGTTCACCCTAGTGTCTATCTCTTGTGGAATTATGAATTAGAGTTAAATCACACATAACTTTAAACCTCAGCCAATTATCAGTAGAAGCATGGCACTGTGAAATAACAACAGGTGTGCGTTTCTCAGATTTCTTTGGCATCAGCAACATCCTGCTCCCCTCCAGCATTTGAGACTTTTGATGAGTGGCCCTTCTGTCTCGTCCCTAGTCTAACCAGAAAGGATATAAGGTTGCACCTATGACATCCATTCCTGTTAACCTGAAGAAGCATCTATGGCCATCAAATGAAAAATAATCTGTCAAATTAGAGGAGTTAGAAAAGCAGTGATCCAATAACAACCAAGAGAGGTTAAAACTGCCGCTCATTTAATTTTCAAGACAGAGTAACAAAAGTAACACATGGTTTGTTTGATTCGGAGCAGAGGCATCTTTTTTGTCATTCAGGTTTGGTACCCTTCCACCTGGTGGCAATTAGGCTTGTAGTGTATATTATTCTAAATCCTAGAATAAAGATACACCTATCACTCAGTATCAGAGATCAAATTACAGTGCATGTTTTTCAGAGTAATATCACTTATTCTTGGGAAAAGCACAGTACAATAGCTACACTATATACAAACTAAGCTTAACCATGACTCATGACTCACAAATTAAATCCAAGCACTTCAGGCAAATCTTTTGGAAATCTGAATATCCAGGATGCAAAGCAAGGAAATAGCACAAGTATTTCAGCATTCTCTCAAAATCCATTTAAGCTAAGTGTTGTGCCTTAGTTTACCTCCTGGTCAATATACAAGGCAGTCAAATTCATCTCTGAAAAATGTACATTTTTAATGAAATGTGATCTTCACTGCCACTAACAACTAGTTCTATGACTTCATTTGTTCCCATAAGTTACAAAATCTCTCAATATATTATACAACCTGTCATTATGACATGTCCCTCTGACTACTTATATCCACTGCTGTCAATCCCAAAGATAAAATTTACTTAATAAGAGGTATAATACTAAGAGTCAATTTCAGATGTCAAGGTCTCTCTAGTTTTGGTTCCGCTAGTTACTCATTCCTAACAGAACTGTATTCGAGATTTGCATTTCATACAGAGACTGCCTTCTGTTACTAAATACTCTGTTATTCTCAACTTTTAAGTGTTAGAGACATGCCACATGACAAGACCAGCCCTTTGATTCAGTTTTTTTCTTTATCGGCTGGTGGGTTTTTTCTCCCATATTCCAACCTCAACTTTGTTAAATTGAATTTAAGATTAAGGAAATGGTGAGGGAAACATGATTTCATATTTTGTTTAAAACACAGAGTTACAAAGTGATTTTACCCTTACGACTTGCTGTAATACATTTTACTGTCACTGAGTACATATGACAAGTATTAAGCTGTAGTGAAGTATCAGTCAAATACCCTGTTCATACAAGCAGGCCAAAAAAGCAGTTAATTATCATTTTCACCATGGAGTCTCCACAACACAAAAATCCAAAACTAGGGGTAGAAAAGCTGTCTGAAACCTCTACCCACTGGTCACAAATCACAGGAATGGCATTAGTAGCCAGTTTTTGTGCTTTTACAGAGAAGTGGTCATTTCTTGAACTGGTCTGTCTCCAAAGTAGAGTGAAACTGAAAGTTTAAAAATAAGGGAAAAAGTCATCTTATCATACAATGAAGAGACAGCCAGACTGGACCGAAATAATCCTGTCCAGTGAACACCCTGGTCTTTGGCGTTTCAGTAAGTTGAGCAGCATCCTGGGTCCAAGTCCTCACACCCTCACAAGGCTGACACAAGTTTAGTCACCACCTTGTCCTGTAACATAGCGACACACAACCAAGCATGGGGCACTTGGGCACAGTTCTTAAGCGACTGCAGTCAGGGAAGGGGGGAGACCCAGAAGTTCTCAGCAGCCACTGAGGAGCACAGCACGTAGTAGAAACAAAGCAGTTGTTCCTGCCCATGCCTTGAAGAAATGCCCCAATAATTTTTTTTTAAGTTTTCCATGGCAGGCTTTCACACAATTGCATGAACAACACGCCCAGAGGTGGCAGGCAGCTGAACTGCCTTAGAGCTCTGCATTTTTTAACCCGTTTTTCTTTTTAAGTCTACTGTGGGTTGTTTGCAAAGCTGATGGAGAGCAGGATTTTGGGGCAGAAGTGAGGAGAGGGGCATAATTTGACACTGCAATCCTCATCTTACTGAGGGGGAAAAAAAAAAAAAGCTGAAGAGCAGCCTGGTCTCTTGAAATTCTTCTTTGAAAGTAACTGGATTCCAAGCATATTGAATTACAGTCTTTAATGAGACAATTTAGTCAGAGCCTCTCAAGTTCATAATTTTTCATTTGTCTATATGCTTTTCTGGGATGAGGCACCTGCCTCTACAGGAGTTATGCTTCCTTCCCTTCCTTCCACCCCTTACACATACCACTGCAAATCTGAAGGGATATTTCAATCACCACTGTGATAAAGGAGATCATTTTGGCATATAGGTGATCTCCTAACAGATTAAGGATATTTACTTTCTTCCTGATGGATCATTCCCAGAGATATCAGCACAACACAACCTACGCAATTAGTTTTCACAGGTGGCTGTTTTGCCTCCAGTAAAACTGCTTTCTTTCTCCTCCTGCAAGTCATAGCAGAGCAAATGTATATAAAAACATTTCAGATATGAAATAAACACTTTCATAAAAGCAGCTGTGATGCAATGCATCATTTCTGTCTGACCTGAGCTATGGAATGAACTTTTGTTGCCAGAATCAAAGATGGTAAGGAGAGAGTGGAGGACAGGGGCCAGGACAGGGCTAGGGGAAGATCAGGGCTCAGAATAGCACAGTGTAAAACGACCTCAAACACTCAAAGGGTAAATGCCTGTTTGGTGCAAGCACACACTCTCTGTGTACTCTGCTGCACAACCTGTGCAAACAGGCTAATGCTGCCATGCAAGAAATACCAAGACAGTTATCTACAACTGCGAGTTAGCAAAGGCAAGCCCCTCACATATTATGTGCCACAGGCAGCAGTGAATTTCCTCAAGCACAGTTAAAAGCACATCTGAAGCTGTAACTTCACCCTTATACCCTTTAACTGGTCACTGTCTAGGAAAGTATAAAAGAAAAGCTTCCTAAAACGGCTGTATGACATTTTCAAAAACAGTATTTTGAAGATACTAGCATGTCAGTGTGGAAATCTCAGACAAAATATCCATTAGAGATGTCTCTAGGAAAAGAATCTCAAACAGTAACACAGTAGGGATTCAACCGAAGTTTTTTGACAAGTTCCTTCAGGACTACTGCACATAGGAATTTGGCTATATTATTTAAACATCTGGCAAGCTTATTTGAAAATGATTTTTTTTAGTGTTAGAAGAAGAAAACACAGGAGAAAAAAAAATCTTATTTATTTTTGTTAAGTATCTTCTTTATATGCTAATTGCATACTAACAATACTCAATTAGTCAATCAGACTGTAGTTCAACCAATAATTAAGATCTCAGTGAGCTACATAAAATAACTTTTGAGGACATACTATATCTGTGGGGGATAAACCATTGTAGATTTATGTATGCTGCATAATGATTAACTGCAAAAAGGTCAAAGGCCCAAATCTGTCATACTTCTTCATGCAAAGTGTTAATGAAAGTACTTTCTTCTATAGATACAAGAAGTGACCAGAAGGGTTTTCTTGTGTAACCCAAATATAAAATTCTGAGTGATAATCTGAAGAAATATTAGTAACTTCAAAAATGTGGTCAAATTTATGAAAATACATATATTTATTAATATGAACAAATTTTTTCTTAGTCTATTAAAAATGGTTTCACTAAATTAATTGGGGAGTGATGGACACTGGAGTGGGGACTTCACCTTCAAAAGAGCCAAAATAGTAAGTTATTTTTTTAAAAAGTTGGAAAAGACTAATATGAAAATCTGTAAAAACAAATGGTAGGTTCCTTATTAAAACACCACCAACATGTTTATCCGGGGCCAACCTACTCATTTTGGAAACTAAAGAAGACTTTTACTTTGATTGACTTTGAAGAGCTTATACAGTTAAGAGAGCATGAGAAATAAATTCTAGCCTTTTATTAGAGCTACATTTGTTTATTAAAGTTGCACACCTGTACAGATTGACTTAAGGCAAAAGTGCAATTGAGGATATAATTTGGTCTGTAGAATGTTTTTTACATGAGAAGGAACAAGCCCCATGCAGCTATAACAAACTCTGGGTAAGTTTGGAAGTTGATAGGGTGGAAAACAGACAAAGATAATTTACACTGTGTTACTCAGACACAAACAGAGATCTCTCCTTTCTCAGACTAACTAATGTTTAGCGTTCTAGCACAGTCATACCAACCGCTGTACAACAACTAACACCTCCATTCACAGCAAGACTCTAAATAAACCTAAACTAACTCAACTTCTATGATGTGAGCAAAACACTTTGAAGAAATTAGGGTCTGATTTTGTGCTACTAGGTAGCTTATTTTTCTTTATTTCTTTGCCACTGAAAGGCCCCTGCCACAGAAAAGAACCAGTGACTTCTGTCTGTCTAATGACTAATGGGTGCTGACCACACCAATATCAGATCTGAAAAATGCTTCATAGCTCTGTGGCTTCATGGTTTCAAAACCATTTGTATTTCCAAGAAGAAATAAATAATGCCAAAGAGTCAAGGAGAAATAACTGAGGTTTGTTCATTCCCTCCATTCACTACTGCCATTTCAGCAAGCCAAAAATTAATTTTTTTTCCTTACTTGAAATGATCATAAAGAAGACACACTTCCTAAAGCTGTATAATTTCCATTAATAAATCAAATATCATAACATTATATTTTTTTACCGGTATAATATTTACAAGTAATGTGTTCTTCTTCATCCTAGCTTTTTACCATTCTTCTACTTCTCTGAAGAAACTCCTTGTTCCCACTATATTAAAAACCAACAGCTTTTCTCCTCACTTGCCTGTTTGATGAAGAACTGAGACAAGAATAGGGAACATATTCCTCTACTTAACGCCAAAGAGGACCTCAAGAGCTGGTAACAAAAGCTGTAGAAAGTCCAGCACTGTTCCCGGACTGGAAATGCTCAAAGCGCTCAGCACCCTCAAATGAATTTGTCTGCCAAATTCTGATGTGACTGTAAGCTAGGACTTGTAAGATGCAAACTGAATCTTTGCAAAGGCTTATAACTTGGCCACATCCAGGTCTTTTTTTCAGAAGAACAGCAACAGGAATACCCTGACACCGCAATGACCTCTATGCCAAATTTCAAGACTTTGCTCAACAGCACAGAGAACTCAAAGCTTGTCAACAAAACAGCTGTAAGACACATTTATTACAATCAAACATACTTTTTGTTAATGCCATTTTTAGGCATTTATAGGCCACTTTTGCTGAAACTTTATAATAAAGTTCAGTTCCAGGTGACACCCTGCATGGCAAAGTCAAATTTTAAAGAAGTGAAGCTTGACTGATTTATAAGCAAGGGAAGCACACCTGTAAATGGAAAGATCCTGGCTACCTCAAATCTCTGGTGTTACCAGAGAGTAACTGGTAACTGGTGTTACCAGCCCCATTTAGAATAAAAAGAAATAATGTACTTTTTAAGAAAAAAGAAAAAGAAAACAATTGCACCTCTAATGCAGACACTTTTGAATTGTAATACATGAATATAGGAAAAGCCTCTATTTGGGACAAGAGCTGAAAATATCTTTCCAGATTGCTGCCAAACAGACAATGAATACTAGCCAAGCTTGACATAGATTCATGGGGTACAGTGACAGCATTTAGCCTCATCAGGGATTTGTCTTTAAAAATACTCTGGACGACAAAATTCTGTGCCCAAAAGATGTTGAAAAAGAAGTCTCATTTTCTATCCAGTTGCTTCAAGCAGAAGTCTAAGCCACCCTTCTTAGCCCATGAGACACTGCATATTCACTGGTTTTAAGGAACGTTTGGGGTTCAGAACAGTGCTCAGCTGACATATGGTTGCATCTGTCTCTCTGCCTACCTTCTCCACAACAACATGGAAAGGACAAGCTCAGATTTTTAAGATTTCCGTGATGAACAGAGGCTTTGCTTCCCAGCCTATATACACTGTAAAAAGCCCTGCAGTAGAGAAACACATAATACCCTCTGCCCCTTTAGAAGGCAGGCTCCTTTTTGACTCCTTCCACTGCTGTGATTAGGATATCACCTTCCTCCAATAAACTCTACCCAGTGTCATGACAAGTAAGAAGACCACACAGAAATCTTGTTCTCATATTGCCCATCAAGTCTTCAGAAATAGGGAGCACACTTGACTCTTCCTTAGGTGATTTGCCTCAGTAAATGTGCTTTTGAAAACTCTGGTAAGGAGACAACCACATGCTATTAACATGATATAAAGTAGATGTAAGAGAACAATGTACAGTAAAAACTTGCTAAATCACAGAAGCCAATAATACACACATACACACAAGTTAACTGTTCACTCCTTTGAAATAAAACTGATACATGATTCTTATGATTGTACAATATTTTGTGGATATCACAAATGGCCAGTGTTTCTGTTACTATATTCTGTATTCTTTTGCAGCAACTAATTCAGTTGATTGCATATCAACTTTTCTTTGCTAAAAAAAAAAAAATCATGGACCAAAATACTCAATTTTCTGAACTTACTGACTTACTAACCTAGGGAAATGCTACAGAACAACAGATGACTCCAACAAGTGTTTCTGCAGCTGAATTGAGCACAGGCTACAGTTTTACTAAAAAACCTCACAGCCCTTAGCCACCATTGTTCAACTGGTAGAAGCTTTGGTTTTCTATCTGGCCCTTGCCTCATAAGAAGATATTTCACAAAATGTTGGACTAAGAATCTTACGAGATCAAGCCAATACTTTCTTTCTCCAACTGGAGCAGAAATAGTGTAAAAAACGACTGACTTGCGGTATTTCAGCATTTCTGATCCCAGATGGAAACATGAACTGGAGAAAAAAGTTAGTGAAAATCTAGTTAACTATTTTGCTGCCTTGAAAATACATCTGATTCAAGGTTGCCTTTAACTAGCTGTTAGAAGGTACCTCAAGCAGTATTAATGAAAACATTCATTAAAAACAGTTCTTCTTGAAGTCCATATGTTAGAGCAGCTCCTAGTATCAGTAACCGCTTCTGCCAAAATTACACCAGTTATTTGCTTAGGATTTTCCTGTTTACATGTAAGTGATTCCCACTTATGTTGCCACATTCATCTTATTGTCTATTATATATTATCAGTTACTCTTCAAGGTGACTGTTTCTCATGTTCTTGTGATTATTATGCTTTGCTCCATGGAACTTTATTTTAGGACAGTCCTGAACTAAACAGTACTGACTGCAATGTCAGCGATTTTTTGCTGTGGCATTTCATCTTTCCCATTGTATATGCAATTTTTGTCACTGAAGAAACTTTTAGACCTTGTGTGAAACACGTCACAAACTCTTACCACAGAAAAAAAGATATCAGAGAAGTGTCTCCATTGATTACCAACACCATATTCTATTATTTTCGCTGTTCATATCTCTCACTGGGATGACCACAGCCATCTTGAAAAAATATAATAAAATTTATGAAAAGAAGTTGGACTTTTACATGTGAAGGGAGTTTTTATTTCACATTCACTTTAACTTCTCTTGGGGATTTTTCCTTACAAGAGTGCTGAGACATTAGATTGGTGCCCTAGAGACTGTTAAGCTTATTTTAACGTGTCTTAAACCTCTTTTATTTTTTTTTTTTCCGTGAATATGATATATGGTGAAGTTGAGAAATTGAAACACCATCAGGAAAACAAGAAACCATTCTGCAAATACACAGCTAAACATTCAGTGTTTTAGAAAGAGTAAACCAAAGCAAGCAAATAATGTTTTGGTTTTCTGGGGTTTTTTTAATTTTCATTTGGTTTCTTTTCAGACAAAATTGTCACCAACTTCAAAACAGATAATATGGTTAAAAGGTCAGAATGAAATTGTATGAGGCCCTTAGCAGTAAAGCTTTCAGTATATATCCTTTGCAGGCTGATGTTCTTTGTGTCCTAGCAGATCAGGGAATTTCTTTTTTCCTTTTTTTTTCCTGTTGCTAGATACATGATTTTGAGGGTGGTTTGTGTTTTCTGCTTTTGTTTATGAAGACAAACCTTAATCCTACCCATGCATCTGAATGAGATCTTAAAATAGCAACATTTTGGAGAAGAGTTAAGGACCAACATCTTAATATTTACCCGTCAGTCAATCTGATACTGGTCAATCAAGGAGAGAAACTAGGGGTAAAATGGAACTAATGTGTGAAGGTAAGAAATAATATATGGAGAGTCCTACAACATCAGCTTCCTGGTGCAACATGAAAAAGTAGAAAAACAAAGATTTCCAGGTCAGTCTATCCACCATATGAAGATGTATAGAAGCTGTGCTTTGCTGTTGTCCCCTAAAACAATTTAATTTCTTGGGTTTTGAAATGTTGCTGCATTATGTTCTCTTCCTTTTTAATTGTATTATATCAGACCCTAGCTATAGAAATCCTAAAAGGATAAGGTCAGCAGGTCAGCAAGAATCCATGGACTTGATGAAGGACCATGATGAAAAATAACACTGTTAAGATTAATGAAAAAAAAAATTCTTAGACCAATGTATCAAGAAGTTTCATTCATTCATGAGAGAAAAAGTGAGTCTTTGAATTCTGGAAGTCATTACTATTTTGATGTCTTGTGAAGCAAGTAAACATACTGTGTTCAGACTGGAAAAATCAAAACTGAGCTAGTAGAAAGAACCTTGTGGTAAATAAAGTCTTAGTTTGAGCTTTTCTGACTCTTACAATACTTACTGAAGAAGACTAACAAAGTTTACAAGTCAAACATACCAAATACTTAACTGTGCATATTTGTACAGAATATACGGATGTGCTTTAAGCTCTCTGTCCTTTTAAAACCAGTATTAACTACATTTTAAATGGCAATGAAAGATCAAATGTCTTGTACATCTTGTCGTGTACCAGTAAATTTCCTTGGTCAAAGAGACTGTAGGCCAACTTCCCTGTACATACCATATCAGTCTGCAAAAGAGTCAGCAAACTATCATTGCAGATAACAAATAAAACATAGAGGCAAATGACTCAGAACATCATCTTTTATAAAATATAGTCACCTGGATCTTGTAATATTTTTATGTTATATTTAGTTTAACAAGCATCTACTTCTTTTAAGTCATTTATACTACACAAATATATAATCTATTGATTTCTGCCAACAAAGGGATTTTCTTGCTCCACAGAAATACAATCTACGCACATAGAGATTTGAAAGATAGGATGGAAGCTCCAAGTGTTTTAATAGCCCATTATCAAAAATTATCCCTTGGCAATAAAAGCCCAGACCACTGGCTTGAGATCAAGTCAATGAAAAATGGGATTATACAATTTTATTGAGAGAGATGGACAGAAAAACGTGTTCTAAAAAGCCTAGGATCACAGAGGGGGAAAAAAATCCAGAGAGGGTAAAAGACAGATCAGATCTGTTTTCAACCCAACCTACTTGTCTCTCACATACAAATCCTCTGGATTTTCTAAGTGGGTTCTTTTTTCTTTTAAAAAAAAATAAAAGTGGACTAATATTTGATATTTGTTATTTTTCAATAAAGAAGAAAAAAAACCTCACTAGGAAAAAAATAACCAAGAGGTGACAGGAAACAAAACAGCATTTTGTCTTAAATTTGCACAACCTAATTTATAGTAATAAAGGAGAACCTACGAGTTCTGGTAAATGTCAGTGCAGTCATGTTCATTACATATGTTGATAGGTATGAAGCAAAGTCTCTGTAGGCCCTTCAAAAATTGCACACAGCCGATTTAATGCAAACCAGAAGTCACTGACTGCTGGATGAACATTCGGTTTCATTCCCACATGGATATTAAGACAAAGCAGGAGGAGGGGGCTTCCTCCCCATTTATTTACAGTTAAAGGGTGGGTCTTGAAGAATGAGCATGAGGCCAGTGAAGAATGGATTTGGTTTATGGGAAGACACCTCCCAGCCTCCCATTCTGCAGCCACAACAGCGAAAGCGCCTGGGTTGTGTGTAACCTCCTCCCCCATCTCGCATCTGCCTTGCCCAATCTCGTCTGGGCCTGCTCCAATAACAACATCTGCTTGGCAGCTTTTCAAACCCATGGATAGTTATCTAACTGAGGCTTTTGTGCTGCACTGTTTATTCTATGTGAAGAAATGCCTCCTTAGTTGAAAGAGTACTTTAGAAAAGCTGTGCAGCTATTAGCAAGTGAAGCACAAGGCTAATAACCCCCACCTGCTCATCAAATTAATTATGACATCTGAGTCATTATAACTCAGAAAGAACACATAACTGCAGACTTGTCACACGTAGAAATAAAAACATTCCGCGTTAGAGGAGGGAAATATATGGGGAAGGGAAAATTGTCCAGGAGGAAAAAAATCTAACCTTCCACAATTCAGTTATTAAAAATGTGCCTTACTAACTGCCCGAAGGCCTTAACAAAAGGAGAGAGGATAGGAGTGGCTAAAACTTTCCTGCAGAACACATCTCTAGCCCTCTGTGTGGGCTTTATCAAGAAAAGAAGAAAAACATATTGACAGACTGATCTTCACAGAAGGATTGTAAATCTGCATGTTTGTGAGAAATCTTGTTTCCATAAGATTTCATAGTAATCTGGTAATTCTTATTTCATCTTTCCCTCCCCAATTCAGTTACTCCAAATGTAACATGCATATCTTAAGTAAAGGTATTTTCAGACTAATATCTCAGAAAAACTTTAGCTATTTAGAAAATAGCAAAAGAAATAAAACACTCAATAAGTAAAATATCTGCAAGTCAGATTTCACTAAGTTCAGACTGTAAA
Organism: Rhagologus leucostigma; assembly: GCA_013397725.1. NCBI lineage: Eukaryota > Metazoa > Chordata > Aves > Passeriformes > Rhagologus > Rhagologus leucostigma. Next base: position 986,579 of record VZTD01004640.1, on the reverse strand, counting down.
GGATAAAGCATTGCCACACTTCATATGCACATGCTGCCTACTAATTTGATTACTGAAGCTATTGGATCACTTTGCCACAATTCACATAGATAATAAGTTTCTTTCTTTCAAACAGAGGTATGAATTCAACTAAAATTGTTAAACCATACATTTGCATGTTACACACGGAAATGTCTCTAGCATTCATAGAAAAGGTACGCATTTCCTGTAATTTGCAACACTTTTCTGGAAATCATAACAATTTTTCACTGTAAAAGACACAGCCCTGCACCTCACCCTGTACTTCAGTCTCAAAAGTGGTTCTTAAATGCAAGGTGCAACTGATGGCTAATTCTCAGTTTTAAATAATTCTCAGACTTTTACCAAAACCATGTGATATGTGCCTATATATTTGTGTTTAAGTTCAGCAAATAAAAATATGTTGGGCACTAAATGCATAAATGTTGGAAAAGTGTTTTTTCTTCCATTAGTCCCAACTGAATCATTGTCAACAGTGCTTCCTCCAGAACGGGACACAGGGTTGCTGAGTAACTTCTCTGTTACAAAGAGCTCACCTTCAAAAAATGTCTGTATCAGAGGCAGGGTTTTTCAATCAGTTACAGAAATAAAAAACATTCTCTGAGTCAGTCACAAAACACAACCCGAAAAGCAGATAGGAAATTACTTGCTACAGATCATCCTCATCTACACCATTTCTCCCATTAGAGTATATTTTTCACTGTGTTAGTAGCAAACACCACCCTTTGCAAGTAAAGACCTCCAGCGTTATTTCTGGTGAAAAAATGTTGTAGAATTAGCTTTCAGACAAGATGATACTGGTTGTCTGGCCTCCTCATATTTTTCAAGTAATATGTATGCAAATGACTGGGAAAACCATGTCGAAATCTCATTTTAACTACTCATTTTTATTTCGTTTTACTTCAATTATTTTTCCTACTCAAAGGAAAATTTTAGTTGATTTATTCAACTTTTTCATTTAGCCCAAAGTTGAGAGGCATAAAAAGAAAGTACATACTAAAAAGGAAGTCCCAGCTTTGCTTTTGCCAAATAAGACTGCTACATATCCTAGAAAATAAATTACTATCACTTGAATGTGTCAGTGCTGTAGAACCAGAATAAAGAAGAAACAGGAAATATATTAATCACATAGACAGGCTGTTCTGCACAGATTTTTATGCCTGCTAGGATGAGCCTCACATTCTGTCTTCTCAAAAGCTCCACTTTGGAAAAATTCTCTTCAAAGGGGACTTGATATTCTGATACTGAAGCCTATGGCTTCCACCACGGTATGATTAGGTCTGTAGGCAGAAAAATTAACCGTGCTATTCTCTGCTACACTCATTCTCCCTTCCACAGAACTGTTTGCAGAGCCCTCTCCGCAACCTGTTCCTGCCCTGCCTGATCCATAGGTACACATTGCTCCTTCACGTCACAAAAAAACCCAGGAAAACAGTGAAGAAATAAAGCAAGGAAGAACATGGTGCATTCAGGATTCTCACTGTCTTTAGTTTAATGGATTATTTGATAAAAAGGATATACAGTTTTTATTCACTGATAAAAGCATGGGTAATTCAATTTGCAGGAATGTACTGCTTCTGTTCTTACTGTAAGAACACACAAATTATATATTGCTCTAGGACATGTTGCCCTGCAGAAGCACTTAAGCATAGCTATAAACCACACTGAATCTGGCCTTGAGCTAATACGCTTAGGGAGTTCTAACAGGAAAGAAAAGGAAATTTTTTTCCTCAGCTGGTATCTACAACAATGCACATGACCAAAGTTTGAGTGGTAGCATCAATTTACAAAATACCTAGTAAACCTAAATTTCACCTGAAGGCTCTATATATTTTTCTCAAAGTATCATCTCGTCAGAAATTAAAGTAAGTAGAGACATAGAATTCATGAGTCTAAATTTAAATCCAGACTATTGTTTGCAAATGCAATATCTAAGTGGAAAGAGTTTATGCTAAACTGGTCTAAATATTTTTAAAGTTATTTTTTCATAACTAGTTCCCACAGTTATGGAATTCCTTTACCATGATGAATGATAAATATGTATTCCAGAAAATGCAGCTAGAGCACGAAAGCTTGTGCACCCACACACAGACACATGTACTGCATACACGTTATGTATGCTAAAGTGCATGAAGGGAACATTATGCAAAAAAGTGTGATCTGTGATAACCACATGCAAAAAACAGTTTTACACAGAATTTTCTGACAGGTCACTAGATTTAACAACGTTATCACTGAACTCTTAAAAATGCCAAAGGGAACGGCAGTTAGAGTGCATATTTCTCTAAATTCTGCAGTTCCTAGATCTTTACAAAGCATACTGCTTCTCATATCCACTTAATCTCTGCACAGATCTCCACCCCTGCTTCCTTCCCAATGGTACATGGTCTTGAAAATACAAATGTTCAAGTTTCCTGGAGCTGAGTGAAAGAGGAAAAGTCACTCTCCCCAGGGGCAAAACTAAAGGTTCTCGGCGCCCCTGAAGTTGTTAACTACAATACAACACAACGTGTCACTTCACCATAATTAGTAAGAGGGAAACAGCCTTTTTTTCACCTCCAATGGCATTAACAAGATAAGACAATGAATTCCAGATCATATCTGAAGGCACAAAGATGTCTGATCAAGAAAGTGCTTATATGGACAAGGAGTGACATTTTGTGCAACAAGCAGGATACAAAAAACAAAACAAAACAAACAAAAAAAAACTGCAGAAAAAAAAGAAAATAAGAAAAAGAATCACAGTAGCACTGTGTGTAGCTGCAGATATCGTTAGCAGCAGCAGTATTAACGTGCAACCAGGTGAAGAAAAAAAAAAACCACACAAATAAGAAAAGAGTACTCAGATTACTTCTTCCTCATCAAATTTTTCTTGATAAAGTTGTTCTACATTATTTCTCCTAATTTTATAAATGCTCTCCTCCTCCTTCATGTGGATATATTTTTTCTGAGTGTGCCACTTTGGGTAGGCAAAATGGTTTAGCCTGAAAGGATTAATTCTCCAGCCTTTTGTAACTAACACTACTTGTGTGAATGATACCAAATGATTTTATTTTGTTTTTTCCATCCATCCATCTTCCACTCCTGCACTGTAAGTAACTTTGAAAGTGAAAAACCAGACATGGTACTACAAACTTTGATTTCTCTGCAGCTAATCATCATGGAACTTGTATATAGATATTCCAATACTTTAAGGCTCCTACAACAGTTTTGATTTTGTAGGCAAGGACAAAATGCACTATGTGCTTCACTTGTTCCGATTTGGAGGAGGAGGGGTGTAAAACACAAGTAAAAGTAGCACATAAAACTGGCCTGCTAATGGCTTAAATCCCTCAACTGCAGAGAAAATCACATATAAACAGGGACAGTAGTTTCCTCTCACTGATCTATCAATGTGCCTTAATGATTTTCTAGAGCAACCACATCAAAGAGGGCAACAATTGCTCAGTAAACCATGCCTATTCATTCTCGGGTTTCTCTGCTGAGATCACCAACCATTTCAATGATGCTTTTCTATAAAACAGACACCAGTTCACCAGAAACCAGACTAAATCCTCAGTCTTTTATGCGAGTAAGACCACATCCTTCAGCAGGCACTTCTGACAACATCTTTATTCCTGGCTTTTACTGGTTAATCGCAGTAGCAGCTCCGAGTCTCTTGAGCGCAGTTTTTACCATTTTGAGACTGAAATTTGTCCATGTTCAACATCATCAATCAGTGTGTGCTCCAACCACAGCAGTGCTTGGAAAGGACACTGCAGCAGATAACCCTACCACAGACCTTCTCTGAACTGCAGGACAGCAGACTAGGGGACATCCAGCACCAGCACAGATTAAAAAGGGGAAAAAATAGGTTTGGGGGGGTTGATTTTTGCAATTTGTGTTTGTTGGGAGGGTTTTGATCATGTTTTAATATATTTTTCCTTTAATACAGCATCCTTCACTACCAAAGACAAGGAGACACTGTAAACCCATTCCACCACTGCTAGACAAGGAATGCCCAAATGTGTTGTCCTGCTTTCAACTACACTTTCTGTTTCTGTTCTAAATCACACTCAATTACAGATTATACCAACAGGGTGTATGTTTCTGGTACTGGCTGCCAAAATTATTTTAAAAAGCAGAGTAGCTCACTGTGATTAAGCCAAACCAAAACTCTCATCAGTGCCAGATGTGGCACTACTGCCAACAGTTGTCTACTGTTAGACTATACCACCCATTGTGGGATCATTCTTCCTCTCTATCTGTGAAATAAAGTTGCTGGACTCCGTTCTTCCAGAGTGACACATCAGTGCGTTACTCAAAAATGCAAACTCATTTTTGGACACAAGACTAGACTTTTTTGCCGCTAGTTTCCCCCAGCTGACAATGTACTTATGAGATTTTAGACTTAATTGAGGACACAAAACTACAGTTATAAAACCGGACTTATATTTTGACAATGAAGCTCCTAAAAATAAAGATTTCATTATTTTTACATGAGAACACAACTTCATCACTTTTGTGGATCTACCAAACGGCCCAATTTTTCATTTTAATTTTAGAGACACAGGGAAAAAGCCTTTTTTTCCATCAGCATAAAATTAATATTGTAAGGCTAAAATTTGAAAAACTTGCCCCCAGTCATCAAGCCAAAACAGAACACAGAACACTCAAAAACCTGGTCCAGAGATTTTGGATTGTTATATATACTCCTTATCAGGATTTATCGACAGTTCCAAAACCACAACCTCTGAAATACCACAGCCATTTCCTATTTTAGAAACAAGGTAATAGAGCAGTCTCCAAGACAGCACAATGCAATAACCATGGAGAATTGCTGATTTTATACTGATAACCGCTGCACTGCTTTTTATCCAAGTGCTTCGAAGTGTCCTACAAATATGATTAAGCCTTACCGTGACTGGGAGATAAGCAAACATATTCAGAGTTTCAGTCTAAGAGCTGAGAAGCTGAGGCACCTAGTAATGTCCAAAGGAGTTTTGCCTTTGAGCTCCATTTAGGCAGGAATCAACGAGAAGCTCACTAACGAAACTGAAGAACCCGATCTAAATTCCCAGAGCATCCACGTTCCTGGCCATTGACTGAGAGGGGCTAAGACAGTTTACAGTCTGAATGGATGCATACAAAATGAAAATGGATCTTCGAAATTTTTGACAAATCTATAAGCAGGTCCAAACAGATGAGTGTGAACTGGAAAACTCAAGTTAAGCCAAGATCTAATCTTCTCTATCATTTTAATAGAAACTTTACAGGAAATTAATTCCCCTGGTTTAATGTTAGGGATACATATAAAAAATAGCATTCATTATACTGGATGCATTTTTGTGATCCTACAACTTCAGAATAGTATTAACTGTGACGTTCATGTTATTTTTCATATACTTTTTCCCCCAATCTTTTAATCTCAGTTCTACTGACGACTACTTGTTAGCCTCACAATTACAGTAATTACAGGAACTTTTTTTTCTATTAAATGTTACAAGAAAAAAAAATTGATAAATTTTATTCTTGGCATTATCAATGGGCTTTTAGTGCAAGTAAATCAGTTTTCATAATGCTTTTAAAAAGTTCTAAATATGAACTTTATATAATGAATTCTCTCTTCAGCAGCCCATCCACACCAGTTGCACAGGAAAATATGGTAGCTTCCAAGATGTATTTCATTTAACAGTCTGTCTACACTGGGCAATCATTGCAGCATTGTCCAGAGTTAGCAATGCCATCATATTTCTGAACTCTGCCAATGCAATAAATTTTCCTGCACAAAGGCGCTCAGCACAAGCTGAGAATGTTCACACCAAGAGCTGGTACAAAGCTTTCACTGAAGTGCAGAAGAGAGTAGCTGAGTTTGCAGCTGTGCTTATTTAGCTTACTTTAAAATGGCTTTCCATACAGAGAGAAAACCCTAGACCCATTTGAAGAATATTTCATATACCACACTACTGTCCTAGAATTTCTCTATTGTTTTGAGGAGGCAAAGGAGTGGAAGAGAAGAATGAATAATAGTGGCATTTAGGTTGGAGCCTTCAACCACAACAAGAAAGTAGACAAATGCAAAGTTTTTTGTCAAAAGTTTTGAAATTAATACAGTGGTCCTGTACTACTAAACCACAGTTTCCCTCATAGAAGCCAAAAAACTGTTTACCTACACTAACTCAAATTTTCCTCACACCTCCTGATTTAAGCTCACCCAAAACCTCAGCCGAAACAGCTGCTGACAGGTCTCATCCTTCTTACAAGTAGAGATGTGTTTGAAAACTGCCTTCAAAGCAGTGAGTACAATTGTTCTTTTGGTTCCATACCAAGTCTTTGAAAAACGTAATGCAGAATTCATCTCTGATGCTTTGCATATCTGATACATGCTTAGCTTAATGCAGTAAGTTTGAAGTAAATATGAAGGAAGAACAGGACTCTCACTTCCTTCTTTGTTACCTATTAAGGAGAGGCTTAAAGCCCCATGGCACAGGCAATGAATGGAGTCTTCTTCCAAGAGGAAACATCTTTTAATGCCGAGTGTACTGGGTGTAAGTATCCAGCAGTGGGGGGCTGCAGGGGTGGCCTCTGTGGAAGAGATAGAGCCTGCCCTGGCCCCAGCAGGCTCCAACAGAGCCACCACAGGGCAGAGCTGGGACCCTCAGCCAAGATGGAGGCACCTCTAGGAAAATGTATGTAAGAAAGGGCAAAACGATGAGGACTGAGAAAAAAAAGTGGCATAAACAGCCCTACAAACATTGAGTTCACAGAAGAAGGATATGGAGGAGATGCTCCAGTACCGTGGTGGAGTGGGTACTTCCCTGCAGCCTGTGGAGAGGGCCATGCCAGAACCACAGAATGGGTAAGTTTGGAAGGGACCACTGGAGGTAATGGGGTCCAACCTCCCTGATCAAGCAGGGTGCCCTAGAGTATGTAACTCAGGCCTGTGTCCAGTCAGCTTTTGGATATCTCTGGGTGAGGCAGACTTCACAACATTTTTGGGAAACCTGTTCACCCACACCGTAAAGTTTCTCTTCTTATTTAGATGGCCACACTGCAGCTGGTGGAGGACTCGACATCAGAGCAGGTTAATACTTCCTAAAGGACTATACTCCATGGAGAAGATGCATGCTGGAACACAGGAAGAGGAGGAAGGAGACGCAGAAAAGAGCTGTTCTGAACTGACCAGAACCTCAGTTCCTCATCCTCCTGCACCACTAAGCCCAGGACAGAGGGTAGTAGAAGAGGTAGGAATGAAGCTGTGAAGTTGAGCCTGTAAAAAGGCAGGAGGTAGGAGGAAGGTGGCTTAGTTTTTTCTGTGTTTCTTACCGTCTAACTGCATTTTAGTTGACAATAAATTAGAACAATTTTCCCCAAACTGAGTATGTTTACCAGCTAGGGTAATCTGTAAGTGACCTCCCTGGCTTTATCTCAACCCACCAGCTTGCTGTCCTCATTTTCTCCTCTGTTCTGCTGAGCAGGCAGAGTGAGACAGCAGCCGGGTGGGCATCTGGCAGCCAGCCAAGGTCAACCTACCACAGTAAAAAAAGACAAAACAGGCTTTGTCTTCTTCTTGTTGCAACAGAATATGCTGCACTTGCCTCTCTCTCCTAGAAGTAGTGTCCAGACTAAAAGCCAGAATCTCAGTTTATGACATAAGTTGTCTTTCACCACTTTTACCTTTCAGCATACTCTCTATTCATCATGAAAAGAAACCAATGGCATTTTTACATTTACAACTGTCAGGTGACAATATTTCCACATCTAAAGTTTTAAAACCTAAGAAAATTCAGATTTCTCTTGCTTTTTATACAACGTCAGTCGTTGTTCTGCTGAAAGATGGACATAAGTATGAACCAGAGTACCGATGGATCCACCTCACATTTTTGCACATACAGTGTGCAATCAAAAAAATAGTTTGTCCACAAAAGATTTGCCCAAAACAGCAGATTTACCAGGACAGCTATTCTGGTATAACACAATACCACTTCGGAAAACTTGCCTTGGAATTGAAGTATCTTTTCCTCTTCTAAAGCATCTTTTTAATTTCTAAACACCTGTGGCTAAAACAGTAATTTATAGCGGAATAGCTCCGACAGAATATATTACTTAAAATTTTGTATTTTTACATCTAGAGTGGCAAAGAAGCATGAGAGAAATGAGATAACTGTTTTAAAGCTAAGGAGAGAACTCATACTCCTTCAAAAAATGAAATGGCTGCTTACTCTTGTGCTGTTTCATTGCATTATATTTCAAAGCATCAAATCATTACATCTGCTTTTTGTAAATACAGTATTTTAAACAGATGAGTTTCCAGACTAAGTTCATCCTCTGATCACCTAAAGACTTCCTGCCGGCATAAAATAGAAATCAGCAAAGAGATGAGACAAACAACCAGCAGTTTCAGGGCAAGAGAAGGCTTCTATGGGAAGCTGCATGGAGATGGCCAGAAGGGAATAGCATCTTTTTTGCAGAAGTTATCCATAAAGCCATCTCAGCTGTTTCGTGGAGTCGTACCCTTAAATTTATCTGAACATTTGAAAAAAGCGAAATAAAAGATGTGCCTAAGAGCCTAAAGGGATTAATATAAGGAACAATAGTTACTATAGGAAGGAAAAGACTGACTTCCTGACTAGAGAATTTATTTTACGGATGGGGTTTCTACTCTAGTTTTGAAGTCTCTAAGCAGTAGTCATACCCTATTTTAAAAAATTTGACAGAAAGAGGGGGGAGAAACAGCAGAAAACAAAGTAACTAGGAAAAAAAAATTCTGAGTAAGAAATACTCTTTAATACCTGTTCATTTTATGTACGTTGCCTCTGTGAATTTTATCTTAGTGAAAACACCACCATTCCTCACACACACACACACACAGACAAAGAAAAAGAAAAAACACCAAAAAAAAGCCCAAAAAACCAAAAAAAAAAAACAAAAAAGACAAACCACAAAAACACCTAGAACTGGTAAATTAGTAGGGATACATAATCATCATACCCCAAATTCAAACATAACACTTAGCTTTCTGGCAGAGTTCATGGTTAACTCCTCCAGACACTCAGCGCGTGCACACAGGCAAACATTATAGAATTTTTGAATCGGTAAGTCATTTGGAAGAACCTCCAGAAGTGTGCCGAGGCATGCTTCTGGTGCTGTGCCAAATTATGTGCTTCTGTTTGTGGCTTTCATATATGGATTAGACAGATGCACAAGCATGTACTATTTGGCAAGTAGTGACAATAGCCTACTCTGAATTTAGCAATTCAAGCTTTACTGAAGTTTTATTAGGTGAAAGAAAAAAATTAATGATATATTGTTTGGGCTCTGCCTTTATATCCTTTTGCCATCTTCCTGCTCACTTGCAAAAGACAAGAAGCCCCTGTAATTCCAGAATGTCCTCTTCAGATCATTCTAGTGCAAGAATTTCAAATTAAAGGTTGAAATGTCAAGTGCAATTAAAATGGAGCTTGTATTAATTTGCTGTTATTGTAAAACCTCTCCAAATTTCCAGAACTGTCACTGTGGAAGTACCTAATACTTCAATTTCTGGCCACAGATCCACCTGGAAATTAGTCAAAGGCCCAATTATCCAGTCTTGTGACATGACCGTGCCATAGGTAAATACAGACTTTCTTACAATACATACCATGGGTTTGCAGGCTTAATAACCACAGAGCTCTTCCTTCCTCCTTCCTCCAGAGCACTTACCACAATGAGGTTGAATGACATACCTGGGGCAATACTTCTTGATTCTCTACACTTCAGAGCTTGAAACACCGGAATTTCAAACAAAGCGTTCTTCTAGATCCTGCAATCATTACAACGTTCTGCAAATAACAGACTTTAATCTTCACTTTAATCTGAGTTTACCAGGAATATAAACACAGGTGCCATTGTCTTCTATAAATCACGTATAAAATGTCGTGCAAGGTCAGTCCATTTACAGTCAGCCACTTGCCTCAGTTTATAGGTAAGAGTTAGACACGGAAAAATGTACAGAAACCAGGAAACTTTTTTTTAAATGATAGAAAGGATTAGATACTGAAAGTGGCTCATTGTTAATTGAGTCCCATGTGTGAAAGCTACAGGAAGATTAGTTTATACAGCTGCTGCTCTTTGTCAAAACATTGCTAACAAGGTACACATGTTAAATCTGCGCATCTCCTTTCAGTCTCTAGAAAAGAATGACCACGTTAAACCTTATGACAAATATTAATTTAGAAAAAATCATTGTTATTTCCTGGGGAATTCAACTATTTCAGACTGTTCTTATTTTATTATGATAATAAGCATTTTTAGGCAATCTTCCATCAAATGAAAACTAAGTGGAGAGCACAGAGGTAGGAACAGAAGGAAAGTGAAGGTTAAATCCCAGTAATTTCTCTTCTGGGTCTCCAAATCTAAGTTTTCAAGGACTGTTTTGAAACAAAACAAAAAAGTAATGTTGCTGTCATTGCCAACAGAAACAAGGACCTTTTAAATCCAAATCGTTCATAACTCAGTAAAAATAGTGTTCTGAAACTAATGCGAGCTTAAGATTTATTCTGCTTTTCTACAAACTACAAAAAAAACCAGGGGGACTGGAGATTGAAATAAATGAGGAAGCTCTTAGACTAGGAATCAGAGAGAACAAGGCCTACAGCAAGCCTATCCCTCTGTCCCTCCATGCAAACTGCAGATAGGCAACCCGGCTTTCCAAAGAGGGAAGACATTTAGCTGGAGCCACTCCTGCTGCTGCTGCTGCGCTAGGTCATGTTACAAGGGTGGTGTCCATTGCTAAGTGGCAGCTGGGTACTTCAAAGGGAACCTCTAGAAGACAGTAGCTGCATCTGAAAAGCAACTGGCCTCACCATCCCCCTTGCCGAACACATGGCCTCCCTCATCCCTGTCACTTGAGCTAGAAGGGAGCTGTTTGTGAGGTCAGTCTGACCACTCCCCTGTTCACATTGCTATTATAAGTATGGGAGTATATTTGTAGGCAATGGTATGCAAGCCTTGACTGTCCCATGGCCAGCTGGTCAGAACTGAGTGCCATGTAGCTGCTGCAATGTGCCCGGCTGGCTCAACAGCGTAGGGAAAGTTTGTTAGGTCTGCTCACAAAATGCCGTATAAGTATGTCCTAATCTTGCTTCAATTTTCTTAACTACTGGCTAAACGACTTTAGCACAAAGCACTTTCCTAGGTGGTGAGCTCAAACTTCTCTGTGTAAAAGTTAGGTTGGGACAAAAATGTCCTGCTACCGCACAGCTCACAGCAGCGCCCAGAGATATCCTTAAAAATATAATGCGCTCTCCCTTCTAAAACTGGATGCCAGTATGATGGTACCACACAAGATTAATGCAAGAGGAAGTTTAGTGGAGTCTCAGGGAACCAAGAGGAAACACTGATAAATGTTAGGGCTGGTAGGAAACCAGCCCTAATTTTCAACAGCTGAGAACCAGGTTAACATGGACCATTTGAATGGGCACAGGGACGAGACAATGGAGATTAGGATTTCCTTTTCAATTTGGTATATATTTTTTGTTTGGCCTAAGCAAAGTTGCTTAATGCACTAAATGAAGAAACTTTATATTAACTACAGACCTCTTGCTACCTGTCATATTCAATTAAACCCTTCAGTAGCTTCAGGTCACTTATATCTATCTGTTGTGTTCCATATTTGGCTAAACATTTTTCATCATATAGATTATGAAAGATTTGCATCTTTTCACATGGTGATGCTGGTGATATTCCGGAAATTAAATATTTCTTGTGTTGAATTCAAGGTTGTCTCAGTAAGAAAATAATATTTAAATATATGCATGATTATGGCAGGAAGAAAAAAAAAACATGAACCACAACAAATAAACTATATTCTACATACAGAGTATTCAAATTTAACTGCCAAGTATCAAAAAATAATTATACATGTAAATACATCTGTGCAAATGAGTTGTATCCTTAGATGCTAAGACTTACATTATTACAGAATACCTGTTGCATATTAGTCTCAATTATACTCATTTCAACCTTAGAGGCAGCCGCCTCATTTAAATGTGTTTAACAAACGTGAGCAAGCCAGTAGAGAATAGTGGCTATGGCACTTCACAGTTGCGTGTGATGTACGTGTTCTAACCTTGCTTACATACTTCCACCACTAAGGGTAAAAACTGCACTGGTTTCACACAGCACAATCCCAGGTTACTGTAGAAAGTCATTATCTGGAATTGGCAGTTTTGCTGACTCAAAAGGAAGAAGTGGCAAATAAGTACAACAAGAAGATATTCACAAAACATGTAACTTAAATTCTCTTTATGTGGTCACATAAATACAACAGCCAGTGGTAAACTCCCCCAAAACCAAATTTAAGTAACAGTCATCATTAAACCAAAAGAATGTATAGCAATGATTTTACCCTGTAATTCTCCCTTGATGTACTGCATCAGTGCAATACCTTAACTCCACTTTCCTAGTTTACTGCTAAGCTATGAACATGGAAGTAATTACAGTTGTTGGCTTCTAACTCCCTCTGTAAACCATGGAGAGATAAACTGCTGTTACTGAACGTACAGACTACAAATAATCATGTTTTGACAACATAGGTAAAGGATAAAAAAACCTGAAAAACACCAAAAGGAAAGCCAATGACAGCAATAATAAAGATCATGGCAGAAAGCACGTCAAGGTCACTCATGGCACACACTAATTTGCTGCAGGCCAAAGGTTCATTCCATTCATATGAACAAATGCAGTCATATCTGAAAGCAGAGGCTTCTCAAAAATCTGGACTTGCTTAGAAACCTCAGATTTCTCACTTTTCAACAAATGTGTGAGAATACTACCTTCAACACACTTTCAAATATTGCTTTGTATAGGAAAAAAATTTCTTCAGCTCATAAAGTCCGCAAGACACTTATTATTTTGATACTGTTATCTGGATGAATGGTATGCCATAGTCACAGTTCTGTGGTTTCCAAGATGAACCTTTTAAATGTTCTGATAGAAATATGCTATTGTACTGTGTAATTTCTTTTCACTTCTTCTACAGGGAGTTTGATCTGTCTGCAAAAGAAATGCCCATGCTACCCAAACAGTTTTTATCAATGAAGACTATACTAATAATCTTCACCATTTCTTAAAAACTACCATAAAATTTTGACATTAAACATTTAATTTAAAATGCTATTTTTCAGTATGATTCTGTGGACAGGGAGCAGATTACTTAAATGGGTAATCTGTACACTACAGAGTGAAACACGCTCCTTGCATTTATGCACGCTGACAGCCAAAACCAAACTCTTAGCTGTGTCTGAAGGGTTCTGAAAATCAAAAATGGAGAAAGAAATATTGTCATTTTTTAAAAAACTATAGATTTATGAATAAAATTAAAATGAATGCTTGATCCAAAGATAAGTCATAGCAGCATATGCCATGGTCCTAAACTTTCTTAGGGTTAGAGACTTTTATAAATTATCCTATTTGCATCAATAGCAATGACAGCATCACAAGAAGCTTTAGCTGTTGAGCTCTCACAGAGTACAAGGTAACCCCAGAACAATCCAGTAAAATGAATTCATCCTTTAAGTTTATACATATGTCTTAGTTTGTTTATTTTCTTTTTAAGTAATAAAATTTCATCAAAAGCTATTTCATTCATTTCTTAGCAAATTTTAAAGCATAGCTGTGTTTATCTACAATGTGTCCTATTTGATTTGGTATATTGAGTTTTGTAACAGCTATAAAGATTAGGAAATATGTTTTCACTATAATTAATTGAAATCTGTTTTTCTAAAATAAAATTTTAGCTGCTTTCCAGAGTTTCTTCCACTGACAGATATTTCAACAACTATCATAGGAAAAATAAAAGCTAAAAATCTAAGCATTTATAAGCATGAGAGCACTATTTCTCCACTGACTTTAGATTTTATTGTCAGAGATAAGATATGCAAACAAAATAGTTGTAAAGAACATGATACAGAACATATTTATCTCTTTATGCTTGTGAAAAACTATTTTCTTATTCAGAGAATTTAATTTCAGAACACAGTATTGCAATGAACAGTATCAGAAATGAACAAACCAAATCAGTTTAATGATTTGCTTTACCTAGCAATAAGAAAGTGCAAAGAACCGCAGCCTGCAGGTTGGAATGCAGCTATACCATGCTGAGTACTGCTTTAGCACGAGATTCCACACCAAGCATTTCAAATACCATTGTGCACCACAATCTCAACAGGGCTGAAGATCCTACTGCACTTGGTGCTGAACTGAGGCACAGAAGGATGTGAATCTCAAATACCTGCATTCCTCCTCCATTCAGACACTCAGCTGCAAATCTGCGTAAAGCATTTCCAGAAGCAGCAAGAAAAAGGAGCGTGTTTATATGAAAAATTGTCATTTCACTTAGGTAGTAAGGAGAGGTATTTCAAAAGGGAAATAATGCAAAACTCTTTTTGCATTCCAAAGGTGTTCACCTTCAGCAAGAGCCCCATAACATAGCAGAATGACAGGAGATCCTGTTACCTTAATTACTTAACAATGTACATTGGCTCTGATGAAGAAAAATGTTACTTCTCCTGAGATACGAGACAGCAATATAGAAAACTACGGAGAATGACACAAGGAATCACTTGTTACAAGTAGTCTTCTGGAAATAAACAATTAACTACTCTTCAAAACTAACTGATTGGGTTCCTTCTTGTTCAGAATCAGTTCTACTTTCTTCCCATGCTGTCACAATGTTCTGTAATGCATTTCCAAATTCTGGCAAGGATCGATTTAAAATATCAGGAAAAATCTCAAACCAGAACAAAGTCCAGAAAAATTTAAAAGGACCACAAATGTTTGTTACATTATTTGGATTTAACCTAACACAAACAAAAGACAAATTCAGACTCTAAAGAACTTAAAATATTTCTTGGGATTTGAGACAGGGGAGGCAAATGAAATAGTGTGCACAGTTACATTTCAGCTAGCTTGATCTTATACACTTCCTGTTTTGAAAACACTAATTCTGTGTAGTTCCAAAAGAGAAAAAATAAATAAATAAAAGATTATGCTGACTGAACTAAGTACCGCTAGCAAATGAAGATGACAATATCTCAATAAAGAAAATTAGTACAAGTGCTCGCTTGGTATTTTCTTATTATAAATAAGCTTTCTAGATATTTTGCATGTCTTTTTTTCTAAAATCTTTCATATTAGCATATATGAAAACAAATGTGTAAATTGTTTTGCTCTCAGTCTCAAGACCTGTTCCCTGGCAGTGTACATTTTGCAATTCCAGTTGATGTTCATCTCCATTCTGCTTTTTTAAGCATAGTATAATAGATTTATGTTGCATAGTTAGCATAGGTATGATCTTGCATGGAGCTCAATATAAAATCTAGAAAATACTCCCTAAAGCATATTGTTTGCTTCTCAAAAGCAATTACTTCTAAGTAAACTAGTACATTTAAACTCTCATTAAAAATCATTAAGAGTATCATTCCTAACTATTTCCTAAAAACATGAAGAAAAATGTGGGCCTATGAGAAGGAAGGAGGAATTGTGGTAACCACGGTCCAGAGATACAGGTGACATAGTAGAAAAACCTATAGTAAAAGTTTTTTCCCCTAATGAAAAGTATGCTTAATTATGAATCTTGCACCTTTAAGGAAACTTGACTCATAATAATCAGAAAAGATAGGGAGACAAAAAGATGCTGTAAAGTTACAGCTTGTGAATAAAAGCACCACCTTTGAACATGTTACTTTCTCAAGTAACTGCACAGAACCTTTATTTATACTCCAGCTTTTGCATATCTCTTAAATACACATCCCTCGAGCCTTGCCTATTAGGCTTTGAGCACTATTTTATTCATTTCACAGAAGTGAAAGAGTAATAATTAGAAATATTCAAAATTAGCAGGAAATTTTACAATAATATACAACCATCTAGAGAAATAACACACCTCTGGCCCACCAACCCTGCAGTTGCTGACAGCAAGCTAGCGCTGCAGGCATATTTGAAATCTTACTCCTTTATTCCCATTGATCTGATGGCGTGAGTACCAGTAGCTTATTGTCCATTCCATGGCTCGTGGAAATCTCAGGCCACTGTCCTTGTCATGAGCAGACTGACTGTAAATTTTAAGTGCAGGGAATCCAAAGCATGGATGAAGTGCTAGAACTATTGTGCATGCACTTCGTTATTGATACAGACTCCCTCTGCTTTTGGACTTTAGAGAGATCTTTACCTCCGACACATTAATGGCCCAACTGAGCTGCCCGGCTCCTTTGCTTTTCTTTTCTACAGCTATTTTATTATAACTGCTGTGCTACAAGGCACAATGAATGATATTCCATCTCTATCTTCAGCTGCACAGCCCAAGGAATGCACCAAGCATACACGACTACACGCCAAATAACCCCACCACAGTGAATCCACACGCTCCTGTGTGTTATGAAACCAGGCCTACTGGGAGTCGACCAAGGTAACAGAGCAGTCTATTGTCGCTTTCCAGATCTCTATGTACACATCACAAAAGCTACTAAGCTCCAGCTGCAGCAAGTGCTACCACAGCTATGCAAGTGTGCACAGCTATGCAAGACAATGCTAGTGTTCTCTATTCGTAAAGGAAAGCAAAGGAACAGGGCTTTACTCTTCCCAGTATAACCACCATCTGCTTTTGCTGCTCCTTTTTAGTCGCTTGCAGTATCACCAAGTGACAATCCACGCTTCCACAGTGGATGCCAAGTGGACTCTTTGACTGTAGAACTTCAGTTAACTCAGCCAAAGCAGCATAGACTTGAACTGCAAGACCCAAAATACCTTAAAATTTTACTGAAGACATCTCTTTCTCTATTTCCAAAAACTCCAAAAGACAATGATAGTCTTTAACCCATATGCCAAAAGCCTCTTTCAGTATCTAAGCATATCTCAACATCTGCAGTCTGGTTCACAAACTTTGTACACCATGGGTGTAGAACAGCAGCAACCATACATAGCTACATAAAGCATTTTCCCTGGAGTAAATAAAAATATGCAGGAAGGGAAGAGGGACACAGCATATAATGAGAGTTGCTTTTGGTAATAATCCACTTTATAGCAACAGATAGCAGTGTTACTATTTTGCTATTTTCTTTTAGCCCAGATAAAATGTTTCCTCAGAGTTTTCTTTAACAGTCATGAGATTATCACAGTTGGTGCAACAGATGTTGGTCCCTAGGAAGAATGCCCCGATCCTGTAAAACCTGCTTTCTCATGTGCAGGCCCTTTGAAATCAGTGGGATTTATGTAAATAGGGATTTGCAGGATTAGGTTTACAGTCTAGGGAGTCTGCAGTACTTCAGTCATACGTGTTCTAGTTTTGTTGCCTGGGAACTCAATACACCAGAATAGCTTCCGAACACGCCTTTACAGAAAATCCTTTACAGAAGCAGTATGGATCTGAACACAGTCCTTGCAACATGAATTCAGTATTAGGACTTCGAATTGCCATAAAACAACCCCTCCTGAGCCAAATGAGATTCAAAGAGATCAGATGAGTTCCATATTAATCTACAAAATACAAGAAGCATGTCCCTCACATTTACAAACCTGGAGAAGGGGAGGAAAATAAATTAGAGATTCTTTTCTCCTTTGTTTTCCTCATTGTTCCTAAATGGAACACAACATTCTATATGCATATTTTCTTCTTCCAGCATCAAAACCCAGAGCTACAAACATTCTGTATACAGTAACTTTGGGTTACTATGGAGACAGAAGAAGAGAGATTACTATTCAGAAATCAACACACCTGTCTAGTGCAGGAGTTTCAAAACTGGTGCTATTAGCAATAGAGATGGCATCCTCCACCAACCCCGTACTCACACCCACTCTTGGGTTCTCCTCATGCAGCCCCTGCCCTCTCCTCCCCAGCCCCATATCCTCTCTCTTCCCTCACCTCACCCATTCCCCACATCCACACAAGTTGTGGCAGGAGTTGGGTTACTGCCGAAGTTTTCATTGGCAAGGAGGCACAAACAGCCCAGAGCCACCTAGCACTCAAATGGTGACAGAATCCAAGAAAGCTGATGAGTGTGAACTGTCTCTGTGAAAACACTCTGTAAACGTAGGAAATGCTGGCATATTTATTCATTCCTGGTGATGTCCAAAGAAGCAGTTACTCTGCCACTCAGCTCTCTGCCCCTATATACAAGAATATATATACAAGAAATATATCAGCATGGCACTGGTGGGGCCTCACCTTGAATACTGTGTTCAGTTTTGGACTACTGAAGCAAATAATCTGAGGTGCTGAAGCAAGTCCAGGGAAAAGGTGAAACAGATGGTGAAAGGTCTAGAGAAAAACTTCTGTGAGGAGCAGTTGTGAGAGTTGATGTTCTTTAGCCTGGAGGTAAGAAGTGGGCTGAGAGGAGACATTAGCACTCTCTGTAACTATCTGAATGGAGGTTGTTGCCAGCTGGTTGTCAGCCTCCTCTCCCAAGTAACAGGAGATAAGGCAAGAGGAAACGGCCTCAAGTTGTACCAGGGGAGTCTTTTATTGGTTATTAGGAAATAAATCGATTACCAAGAGAGGTGTCAAGCACTGGAAGAGGTTGCCCAGAGAAGTGGTTGAGCTGCTGTCCCTGGAGGCATTTAAAAGTCGTGTAGACGCGGCACTCAGGGATTAGTGGTGAACTTGGTGGTGCTAGGTTACTGGTTGGATTTGATGATTTTAGAGGTCTTTTCCAAATTAAGAGACTCTAGGATTCCATGTGCCACTTTCAAAGAGGTCATGTGTTACCAGTGATAGAGAAAGCAGCAATGAAAACCAAAAGCACCTCTGTCAATAAGATACACAATAACTAGAATGAGCACCAAACACCATGCACTCAGACTGGAAACTACATATCAAACACCTCATGACAAACACAGTCAGACTCATATGCATATATTATCACTGGAAAATAAAACACGCATATAACAGAGACAAGTTCAAATTAATCTGTTGTGGTTACTCCAATGGGCATGTTTTTCCAGAGTAGATTGACATCATCCTGTAGGGAACCCAAAGGAGCAGTGTACACGAAAGCATGTGAAGACGCCATATGAGTGTGATTTTGCTCCTTTCAGGACCCACATGAGCTTCCTCAGACCTCACCATTATGTCTCTGGTTATCACTGTGTTGTTATAACACATAGGCAAACTTTGGCAGAATCAAATCTAAAAATTGTAGAGTCTTTTTGCAACTTTTGTGCCATGTGTAGATTAATCACTAAATTCTGTTTCTGTTCATTTTGACACCTGTTTCCAGGGCATTTACTATGAAAGCCAAAGAGTTCATAAAACATTTGCTAAATCTGCCAGTAATCGCTTTTTCCAAAAACACAACCCATAACAATTACAATTCAGCAGTCACATCTACGTGATCTAATATTGCTGCTTTATAGTGTCTCAACTGCATTTTTTGGTCTCTGACACAGGTGCCTATCAATGGCAAGAGAAGTGTCTTGAGCACGGAGAAGACAGAATGTCATTACACCATAACATGGAATTTAAGGAAAAATCTATGTATAGCCCTCTCTGTAGGTTCCTCACCAGATGGAATAGGGAGTTCTGTGTTAATGCTCATCCTACTGTGAAACACGTCAGCAAGCCCAAGTTACCAATAATATGACTTGAATTCTCACAAGGTCAGACTGACTGGACTATATTTAAAACACTTTTATCTTACTGCAATAGGATAATGTGTTCTAAGACTATATACCACAGGAACATAAGACTCTTCTGCTGGTTTAACCTAGGCTCAGAAGCTTATGCTCTGTACCATGCTTCAAGTTAATTACAGCTGAACAATGCAGAAGAACAGCACAGGACTCTAACACAGCACCAAGTGAATTAGTGTGGCCTTCTGATCAAAGACTAAGCAGACTATGTCCAGAAAAGCAATTAAGAAACTGCAAAAATCTGAGAGAAATTTTGTGTGATTTTAGTTGTTCATTGTTCGTGAAGTCAAAGCTCAGAAAAGGAAGAAATTTGACTACTGCATTAGCACCACTGAACCCTGAAATTAGAAAGAATATCAAGTGATCACCCGAACCACTTCTCTGATAGACAACTTGATCAAGTTTAGGTGTGTCATCTTGGTAGATGCTCCATAAACCTGTCCTTGATAAAAATAACACTGTCCTCATCATTAGAAAGATAATGAATTTTTTTCTTGCACATATTCTTAACTGATGAAATGCTGAGTCTTTACTTCTTGACCTACCTATAAGGAAGACTAATCAGAAAGTTAGAAAGTTTCTGGCTATCTCCAAATAATTCACACCTTTTTCCTCATGTACATAGAGCAAACAAAACTAGACAGCATTGAAAACCATTATTAGTTCTTTCAGTTGGATGCAATTAGTAGCGTGTGGGTCCTTCCAACAATTGTTGCAACTTCATTCTAGGACTTGGTTCATTCTACTGAATGATCAATATAACTATTTGACTCTATGATGATCCTAGTCCTGAACCTGAGTTACATCTTTGAACGCGCATTCTTTACATCACAAAAATATTGAAGGACAAACAACAGATTAATTTCTGGCCTAAATGCTGTGTTTGTGAGTGCTAAGAAGTCATTCCAAATGTTCCAAAAAGGATTAATGCAGTATAACAAGTCTATTTAATTACTGAAAGACCAGTGATCCTCATTTTACTATAAGCAGCTTTTCCTTTATTTGGAGGTTTTAAATAGAACAGAAATCATCACAGGACAACTATAATTCTTGTCCCAGAATATTCAAGTTATATCCACAGTATAGTGAAAAAATACATGAAAGGCCAAGAAGGACTACGCAGACACACCACATTTGTGTATGACAACACAAGATCAGCACACATTTTAAAATACACCAGAACTCCTCACTAAAAAGTGCAAAAAGCAGTTCTTATGCTCTAAGTAACAATGTGATATGTTTTCTTAACGAAAAAAAATGGCAGCAATTAAGCCAGTTAAAGTAATTACACATAGCTTTAAAACAAATTCCCTTAGGTTTAATAAAACCAACTAAGTCTGTGACTCCTATAACGTAAGCCTCTACAAATGACGGAACTGCAGGCAGTAAACTCACCTATGAATGCATATATGGTAAAATCAAAACCTGATACAATTTAAATTATACGTCTGAATCCAAAAGTCCAATCAATTTTTCAATTCTCTTTTCTGCACAAGATGGTTATTCTTTAACTAGAAGTTAAACAATAGAGTAAGTTTTGATGTTAACCCTTATTTTGCTGTAAACTGCACTATTTCAATATCAGCTGGAAAAATGCATGGACAGATTACATTTTTGTAAATTACTGCCACTTCCCACTCTGAGAAGCAGACACAGTAATTTTGTAGGTGTTGGTATGACTAGCTCATTACCAACCCTGAAATATCATCATAAAGGAAGAAATGGGAAAAGCAGTGACTTAAGGAGTAGAAGTATATGGCATACTGGGCCCAAAAGACACAGGTTATTAATTGTTTAGTGGCATTTCACTACAATCAGTTGGGGTTTCAGGCAAAGCTCGGCCCTCTAAGGCATAATCCTGGACTAAGCCCCTACAAACCAATGATCTCCCCCATCAGCTGCCTCACAAACTAAATTTGTCCAAGTCTGGGAGATTAAACAGGATGGCCAGCATACTTCAGGCACAGGTACACTGTTACATTAGCTTGGGTTTCATCTCACACCTCACCAAATTCCTGACAATCCACACTGTGCACAGGACCACGGTGCAGGAACTTCAGTGTGTTCTGAGCTACTAGCCCACTTGACTGAAAACCTGTGATCAGAGCAGAGAGAAGTGTGGGGAACCAGACTGAGCTCACAGGCCACCCCTGCAGGCACTGCAGATGCCTCCTTTGTGGTTGAACGTTGATGAACATCCATACAATTGCCCCTGTAATGAGTGTTTCTTTTATCTTTCTGTCTGGAGTATATTTTCACTGTCACAGGGCAGGGAAACTCAGAGAGCTCTCAGCGCCATGTCTCATCCCCAAGGGCCAGCCTTGCCCAGAGCTCATGCCGCAAGAAGCACGGGTGGCACGAGGAGGGGTCCCCGCGCAGCCCCGGTCCCCCGCGCCGGGCCAGCCCTGCTGCGCGGTTTCGCTCTGACACCGTCTCCCACGGAGCGCTACCACCGCAGGGCTTACAGGCAAGGAATGCTTTGTGCCGGCCCTCCCTGCTTGGGCAAGTTTCCTCTGTCTGGGCATGAGAAAACTGGGTACAACATTTCTTTACGATACAGAGCCCTCCTGGGGGCTGGGCACCAGCACACGGGTTTTGTTTGCAGTGGAATACAGGAACTTTTTAGCCAGTACATTATCTCAGTACATTATCACAACCCTCAGTGGGCCAACAGTGAAGCAAGTGGTGTTGTCTCTCCCTGGGACCAGAGACACAGAGCTATTAATCAACTTGCCTGCAGTCACCTGGGGAGACACGGCAGGTCTGGGGAACAGGGACAAGGAATTTGAAGTCCTTGCAACTAAAAATTGACTCATACTCTACACTGTCATCACAGAGATAGCATTCAAGTTCCTTGTACCAGCATTCCCACCCTCTTCCTTCAGAGCAACTATGTAACTGCAATTAGAAATCACACCTAGCTTGTAGAATTTCACACAGAAGGAAAAGCTTTCATCCTATACAAGTGCACAGGAATGCTGTATGTAAACATATCATCTGATTTTTTTTCTCTTTTTCAAGAAACAAAAAAGAATAAGTTTACAAAGAAATCAGGTGTACAGCAGAAATACAAACCTGTTCATATGCTGCAAAAGTCAGCGCATAGTGCTGTGAATGAATTTGGGGTTTAAACTATGTCAATTTGATTGAATAAATCCACTCATGTGAGCAAACTCGAAGGCTAAGGACTTAAAATAAGAACATATCAATTATCTGATGACCCCAGGAATACAAATTTACTTGTTTTATAATGGTACCAGTACTAGCCTATAAGCTGTCTTAACCTAGCCACAGTTTTTCAACAACCAGTCACTGATTTTGAAAGGCGCTGCGTCCTAAAACTGTGTTACAATGCAGCATATGATGAGAGGTAATACCCATTTCAATAAAATAAACTGTCCCAACAGTCAAATTTTTGGTAGTCACGGGAAGCACGAAGTCCACACCAAGAAGCTGACATTAGCATCTGAGACACTGACAGTAGGCAGTCTGTCAGGGTAAGGGGCCAGTGACTGCCCCCCACCAAGAATAATTCTTAAGGACAAGCAGCTTTCCTTAGAAATAATGCATTTCACTTTTTTTTTTTGAAAGAAGTAATATAAAGATTGCTCTTTCTCCCTTTTAATAAGTTTAGATACTGCATCAAGCACAGTGCTTAAAGTCCTTTGCTTAGAAACCATGACTGCTCTTGAATACAAGCTAGGTCTTTAGAAATCGATGTTTTGGTACTAAAGAAATCAACAGCAACTTATGACACTGACGGGAAACACTCCTCCATTTCACACCAAGAAACTATTTCAATCGTTTCTGTGGCCTAAAAATTGAAGTGGTGTGCATACTCATTAGATTTTCACCAGAAAATATTTTCAAAGCTGAACCTTCTTCCCAGCACATCCCACTCAAACAAAGCTCACAGTGAAATGGGATTGATTAAGACTGATGGTGTTCACCCTGGAAAAAAGTAGTGACCTCGTGCACACCAACATAACAGAAATGCACAGCAGCCTGAGAGAGGATGGAGTTTTTCTTCAGCTCCCAGAGATTCCCTCACCACCTCTTCTACTATGAAGGGCTGTCAATTTGTCCCCCTCACTGTCAGCAGACAATAGGTGGTGACATCAGGAGCGCTTCCAAAGGAGGATACAGATGCTCTGCAGGCACACTGCAAAACCCACTGGGGTGTAAATTCAGGGCCGAGGTCTTCTTGTCAGCAACTGCCACAAAAAAGTGGAGGAAGTGGCATTGCCACTGAACAATGGAGAGGTCAAGCAGTTCACAGCCATTTCATGACCCAAACAAACCAAGGTCAAGAGATTCAGGTAGCAACTTGGCCTGGGCATGAGTTACAGCACAAATTAATTGTTTTAACAAATCAGCTTTGGTCAATTAAACCTAACAAGATGCGTTGCATCACATAGCAGGGTTCTTGACACTAAGGCCAGGAGCTGAGGCCAGCCTCGTAAAACACATCTTTTAACGTGGCATAACAAATTTAAGGTAATCCATCTAGAAACTGCAGATGTCAGAGTAAGTTGTCTTGATTAGGAGGAGTTTTCACACTTTTAAATCAGGGACACTGGAGTGTAGTCATCCCGTCAAAAATTCTGGCATCATTCTCGATGGCATTACCCAGGCAATGGAAAGTGATGTTGCAGTAAGTATATTTTTTATCTCTCAGACACCATGCACATCCATAATAATCTTCTAAGAATTTCCCTGTTAGCCACTTCATAAAACAGGCTGAAAATGGTTTGGCATTTTAGCCCAATGCAATTCACTAGCAAAAAATATATACTCTGTGAATATTTTAATTTAATTTAATTTCTAAAGGCATAGAGTTTGTAATTACTGTTCTCTAAAGCATGCACATTGTTTTGTTTCTATTTTAAAGAAAAATGTTTAAATCTTCTGACATGTCAGAACACGGCTTAAGAAGGATATGGCAAGGTAATTGACTGGAAATTAAAATACAATGCTAGGTTTAAGATAAATAGATAACCATCCCTCAGTTGTTTAAATTGATCCTTTATAAAAAGATGTATAGTAACTCATGTTAATATAGCTTGGAGATCAGGAAGTCAAATACATAAACAATATGTTCAAAACATACATACTTAAAATTATTAACTGTCAAATAAGTCCAAATAATATAGAATATACTTACCTGTGCACAGCATTTGCCTCCAACAAACAATCACAGAATCTTTTTCCTAATTTCTCGACAGCCACACCAAGTTTCTGAGAGTTCACTAACTGTTCATTTTTGCATTTGGCTTTCCCGTTCACTTTCTAAGGAAGAAAATGTGAACTGTTTTGATCAATTTCCATATGTATTTTTTTCAGGGGGAAAGCAATAAAAAGCCCACTTAAAGCCAGAGAGATGCTTATAGTGAAGGTGTCTTTATGGAAGGGCACTGGAAAACTCAACACGTCCCTTCTGCTCTGGAGATAAGCAGTTACTTCAGTAAAAAGTGCACGGTTTCACTGAGAGAGATGAACGCAATGACTGGGGCTTCAGCTAAGCTTTCACACCATGCTACATCACAATAACTTCTCCTTATTTCAATTCTATTGCTTGGAGTAAAAACAAACAAACATACATGTAGTTTAAAAATTCCAAACAGTACAGGCAGTTAGGAGCAAATTAAGGTTAAAATTACACCAAGGTCCCTATAATTTTAAGTTAGCTTTCTGGCTTGAAGAGAATCTGGGATAAAGCAGAATGTAACACACAGGAGTCATAGGGCACGAAGGCAAAAGCTCTGGTCCTCAGGCTAGCTAAAAAACTTTTGAAACACTGTTATTGATAAACACACTTTAGACTAGCCCTTCCTCAAAATTCCCCGCAAACACCAAGTCTGAAGTGCCCATCTCCCACCACTGTCTTTGGGGGAGCGGGGAGGGGAAAAACTAGAACAAAAGTCACATGCCAATGTTGATGTTCCTAAGAAACAGCTAAAGAAATGTATTTAAAATTATTTAAAGTTATAAAAGCACAATATACTTCAGAAAAGGAAAGACCCCTCCACCCAGAGGAGAACTTGCGGGGAGAGTGCAAGTAATCTTTTTGTAAACAAAAACATGGTGGGGGAAAATATAAACAGCTGCACTAGAAGAATCCTTCCAGCTTCACACACAACTCACTCCTACCAGACAGTACAATAGACTCACCAAAATGAACTCTGCTTTCTCTGAGACAAAGCTAATAATCTAAGATTTACTTCCCCTTACTAGCTTCTGAGACTTTCAAACCTCTTCTAATCCAGGCTTCACTGCCCTGAGCCTGGTTTTTACCAAAAACTTCTAAAAAATCCACCAGAGTTTGAAATCACAGAAATAAAAGATAGAGTAAAATCATAAAACCTCCCTATAATGAATGACATCTTGCTTGACATCTGTCAAACAAACTGAGTAGTAACATAAATTTTCTTCCCTTTTCACATTCACTTAGTATCTGAGAAGTAGCTCCATATAAGGAGCCTTCTTCTTCACCCCACAATGGAAGGAGCAACGCTATTCAGTTCAGATAGCCATTTAACTTGATCTTAAGATCATCCTAATCCAAGCAATTACATCAAAGAAACATTTCACCTTGCTGTTGAAAAAAAGCTGCTGTTGGAAAGTAGCACTTCAGGAAACCTCTTGAATTAGTGTTTGGCATTGTAGACCACCATTTCAGAGGGCCACCTGCCCTTGACATGACTATGTTACTACACTAGCAGCAGAAAAGAGGAGAAGGACGGAAAGCAGGAAAAAAAAAAGGAAAGCTAGAAAAAGAAGTGGGTTTGACAGCAATCTCATGCAATTAACTTTAAAATCCAACCAGCAGTGGCCTTTAGTATTTAATTGTTTTAATGAAGTTTTCACAGTTACAGTGAATTCAAAATGCATGAAAATTTAAGAAACTAAAACATAAAACTCTGCTTTAAATTGATGTATTTCCCTCATGAATTAGTGGTATTATATACAGTTTAGAAGCATTCTTTTTGTTCACAGTATTATTTCTGTCTGAAACTACCATGAAGCAAGAATTTTCTGATTCCTTTTCCATTCTTTCCTTTACTTTACAGCTTCTTGCTGTTGAACTAAATGTCATTCATAAATTAACACTGACCTCTACATTTTCAAGAAGTTGCACAGAATTTATTTAAACTAAAGTTTCTTTTGTCTTAAACACAATTCATGTTATTTAACCCAGTGAAAATTACTCCTCTTAGTGTATCAGGTAAGAAAAATCAGAATGACATAAATGCTCCTTCCAAAAATGCACATAAATTTAATTCCTGTTAAAAACAGTAATATTAAATATGAAAAATCCCTTTTTCTTTCTCATGAACCTGTCATACAACCCACAATCCTGCTCTAAAGGAAATTTTTTAAATTAAAAAGAAAAAAACAAACATTTTGAATTCTTCAGATCTACTATCTGAAGTTCACACATAAATGTTCTGAAAAAATGAAAATTGCTAAGTGACCTTTCAAAACATTTCAGTATCCTACATCTTCGTAAACAAAGTAACTATTAATAATCAATTGAAAAACATTATTACATCCATATATACACCGAATTAACCTCCATTTCCTAATGGCAAACATCTCTCTCGCCCATAATTTTCAGTACAACAGAGACAGTCAACAAAATAGTTATCCAAAATTTTACATTAGAAAACTAGAAAATAATACAGTGTCTTTTTCCATTGACACAAAAAAAGTTTTTTTTAAATCGCATTTTCTGCACGCTTCAACAGACTGGAATTGTCCAGAGTAATTCCATTTTAAAAGGGTTTATTATTCCCTATGAGATTTTTAAACTACTAGAAGGTCTTTTCATACTAGAGCAGATAAAATACAAACTCATACTTCTGGTCCTGTACTGGCTTTCTGATTCAAAATGAGGATTTAGAGCAAGGGATCTGCATGCCATTTCACTGTGCAAGAAACAAGGTCCTAGAGCACACAGAAGCCTGTAGGTACAGGCAGTAATAAGCTCTATTTCCTGTTGTTCCTGCTGTAACTCATAATTTGCTGTGTAAACTCCCAGCAAATCACCTTGCACTCTGACATATCCTTCTGCAAAACAGGCAAAACGTTCTAGTGTGTGTTCCCATGTAAAGTATTTAGAAGGAGGCAAACCATTAAGGTTAAAAGAAGTAGGAACAATCAGCAAATGATTGATTCTTCTAAGCCCCTTGCTTTTTTATTAATTGTATGTGAGAACATCAGTGCACACAAAAAATGGAAACCGTCATCCAAAATCTGTCTAGGTGGTGTGACATTTAGGGATATGACCATAATATGACTTAACTAGGAACTACTTAAAACATTATTTCGAGTGTGATTTTAAGTGGAATTTATGTAGTCACAGCAAACTAACCAAAATAATTTTATTATCATTTTAAAATATGAAAAGAATGACTACACAATAAATTTTCTCTACTTACAGAATGAAAACTAAAATGTAACATGAAAACTACTATGCAAACCTCTTTCAAAATTTGAGCTCCCTGTAGACATAAATTCACAAAATTCAAAAAGCTTTAAAAAAGATCAAGCCATTGATAAACCCACCCACTCATGCAATTCAGACACGTCACATTAAAAAAAGAATTACAATTCCTTCTGGAAAAGTGCACATTTTTCAAGTAAGACAAGGCACACATGTTGCCAGGACTGTCTGAACTGGGAAAGTGATATCCCCACTTGGCTAGGGGTTGCCAGTTTGCTGGCATTAAGCTAACAGCAAAAGAGTTTCTGCTTGATGTGGCGGCAGCACCTTGCACCCCAGCTGAGGTTATCTGCAAGCGCGCTTTTTAGGAGTGCGGGCACCACACCAGGGTGTGCCCTTGCCCCGTCCCACACCCCCCCGGCGGGGCATGGCACCTGGGGCAGGGCAGGGCAATGCCAACGTCCCTGGCACAGGGGCAGCTAGGCACGAGAGTCCTGCACACAAAATTCTCCCCTTGGCCGGTCAGTGCCCTCGCTCTTCTCTCATCTGTCTCTTGCTTTTTCTTCTTTTTCCTGGCCCAGCACCCCCCCTCCAATCCTCGAGAGACAGGACACAGTCTAGCAACTCACAGACTCACATAGGCCAGGCTTCCTTCTGTGCAGCCCTTTGGGTAGAGCTGCTAATCCTTCTTATTAATTAACGAGATAATAGCAGTCAACCGGAAAGCAATATTAATGTTAACTATCTAGAAAACTTCCAACAGAAATGATTTATTCTTTTTGCCAATTTCCTGGTAACAAAGTCACACAGCTGGAACTGTGGTAGCATCTTAATGGTGTAAGAACTTAAAAAACGAAGAGTGCCTGAACACTATGGGACTAAGGACATCTGCATCTATTCTCTGCCCCTCTCCCTAGATAGTTCAAAAGATCCTCTCCTCCTTTGACTCCAGAGTTTATTAACAGCTGGGAACATGGTCTCCCCCAATTATATCACCCTTACATAAGGACAAAGGAGAGTGTAAACAGTAACAGGACTGATCAGAGAAATGTACTCTGAGAGGCACATTCACTAAAAACACTTAAAAATGTTAACATTTACATGTACCACTGCTTCAGTTCTTTAAACTCTCAAAGCATTTCTCAAGGTCTACTGTGCTTCATTCAGTATATGCTGAATTACCTAACATCAAGTTTGCATTTTATTTATGCTGCAAAAAAAAGTAGCAGAGATGATGAAGGAATTAGGAATTCTGCAGACAAGGCACATTGCTATAGATACTTTAAGTTTTAGAAAAAAAATAAGGCAATTTTTAGCTTTTTTTTAATTAGTCACTGTAAGAGTAAGTAAAACATCTATCTGAAGGAGGGATTTATATTATCTTGGTTCTGTTGCAGCAAACAAGTACCGCAGCTTTCATTCACTGATTGTCAAAAACTTTCCAATGTGCCCACTGCAATGCGGATGCCAACCAACGAATCAAAGGCATTCAGCAACTAGACAAAGAGGGTCTGATGCCAACCTCGGTGCCACTGGCAACCATTATTGGCATCAAGCACATTGTCTGCCTTTTTTTTCCCCTCTCCTGGCACTCGACAAACAAAATGGCGGTTCTTGTAGCAACGGGAACACAGCATAAGCACTGCGCTGAATCAAATGCCATCAAATGATTTTATGGACTGAAATGCATTTCATACCAAAAGATAGACACTCTCTGATGCTGACAGAAAAAAAAAAGGTGCAATTCTGTCAATAGAAACAATGTTCATACCATTTTCAAGCTTGGGTTTTATAAAAGATCTGCGTGGGACACACACACGCCCCTGATACCCACAACAAGCAGAGCCCCTTGGAAGCATGTTATGATTAAGAATTATTTTGATGTTAAACATTGATCACAGCATATACTTCACAGTTTCTTCTTCCATTTCAGTCAAAGGAGCAGCATTGCAACCTATGTCAATCCTCTTTTTTCCTTTTTTTTTTTCTTTTATTTAAGAGGACAGCAGAAAGAGAATAGAGAGGAAAAAAGATGCTGAATTTTGAGATGAGCGAAAAGTAGAATCTGAGGAAGTTCATCAAGGATAGAACTTCACAGATCAGTCCTTATTTCTTCTTTCAAGGCAGACATGGAAGTAGAAGCTCTTTTTGTTAAGAACTGAAAAGATTATTGACACTTCTAGATCTGGAAATTGTCAATATATTGTAACATTACTCTGCACTGCAATGCGGATGCCAACCAACAAATCACAGACATCCTAGGCTAAACAAAGAAGGTCTGATGCCAATCCTGGTGCCACTGGCAACCATCACTGGCACTCGAACTATCCTTCCTCCTCTTTTTTTCCCCTAATCTTCTATTTTAAAGCAACAAAAAAAACAAACTACTTGGCCCCTTTATTCATTTTAAGTGCTAATTCCTTCTTCATATTTCGTTCAGGGATTTAATTGTTTCTATGTTTCCACTTAGTTTTTACACGGTGCTATTAGGCGTGTTTATACGTTCTAAAAGATAAATAAAAAGCAAAACACCATACGTATAATGCAGCATTTTGGTTGACTTCATGCATATCTTTCACAAATCCTGGCACTCTTAATCAAGTACACTACAAAGTGCCACAATTAACCTGCTTTCAATGAGTATAGAGAATCAAAGTTCGATAAAATGGAAAAAAAATACATAGACAACTTAGTATGACTTCTTCAAGAAGAGAGCCAACAGATGTTAATGGAGAATTTACTGTAAAGCAGCAAGACACATACAAAATACATGCAGTTAACAATAAACAAAAGAGTCTTCTAGGAGTGACTTGGTACATAGAATTTATCCAGCTTCATTTCAGTATATTCCCAAAGTAGCACTGTGTAACTTTGAAAGTTATAATATTACAGCATGCTTAACTTACTCATTTCCAATTAGAAAAAATTGTTTTAAATAAACTTATATTCTCAATACATTTAAATTAACAAAATCAGCTATGCCCTGCAATTCCTTCTCCCACTTCAAGTTACTGGCTTTCAACAACTTATAAGTCAACAGTGTGTTAAGAGTACTCTGACCCCAGTTTCTTTGGCTCAAGAGCTACTTAAACTCCCTTTGTAGTTCTGACTTTTAGAGACAGGTAAATCCATAGATTAATCAGTAAGCTATGACTTACGCTATACGCATTCAAAACATAATTTGATTTTTTTCCACAAAAGGAGTTTAAAGGTACAAATTATTTGTAATTAAGCTATTTTGTTTAATGCTATCAAAGAAATCTTTCTTCCTATATTATTTGGGATCAGATTTACCAGACTCTGCAGCTACTTAAAGTCGCTGTAAAATATCCAAATGTGTCTACTGCTGTGTAGAGACAAAAACCACAAAAAATACTAGTAGGAGGGGAAAAAAAAAACCACTTTTTTTTCACGACAAATAATCGACAAAAAAGAACCTGATATATATGTTCACAAGAACAGTTCTTCACTTGCATGAGCAAATGCTAAAAGAGAAATTCACTTAAAACAAAAATATTGCATTGTGTACCTCTTCCCCCAAGCAATGAGTATACACCAAATGAAGAAACGCAATTTTACTTTTTTGTTACTAACAAAATCAATTTGTTTCCTGTTAAATCCCATAGCTATTTACTGAGCATCAGATAACAACCTGCCATCTGCCCTTCTGCAGGCCATTTCTGCCTACTACCAGGCCAAGTTGTGAAATGGCCCACCATCTGCAGATGGTCAAACTTTCCCTAGTTGAGATCTGTGGCTAAAAAAGAAATGTATTATTACTGCTGATCAACCAGCATTACAAAGACACTTAGAAGTATCATTACCAGAAAGAACCAAAACGACCCTAATAGAGAAAAAGTATTTAAGAAGACTTAGTATCAGAGAAAAATTTAAAAAAA
>VZTD01004640.1:873997-939224 GCA_013397725.1 Rhagologus leucostigma | reverse complement strand
CCCCCCCCCCCCGATTTTAAGCTCTTATATATCCACACACATATAGATGTGTATGTTTACGGCAGGGCCGCCTCTGCGCGTCCATGCCCGCCTTCCTCCTCTGCCCCCGCCTGCGGGCGCCGGGCCGCCCCGGCCTCCTTCCAGCTTCGGCCGCGGGCTGCTCGGCCATGGGCTGCTCCTCCTCCTCCATCTCCTGCGTCTCTCGCTCGGCTCCGCCGCGGGCCCGCGGGAAGCGCGGCTCTCCGCTTCCGCCTGGCGGCTGCCGCACGCAGCGGGGCCGCCGCGGGCTTCCGCGCCTTAAGGACGAGTGATGTTTCAGCCTAGCCCTCTCAGGCCACGCTTGACCAGTATGGTTCTTCGCACATGGTTTTTTTTTTTTTTTTTTTTTTTTTTAAGGNNNTTTTTTTTTTTTCTGAAAGGTTTCTGCTCACAGGTTATGTAATTTCATGGTTTCAGATGCCACCTTTTCTAAGCTATCGCATCATACTGCTCGCTCCCTGTAGGATTAACTCCGCTCCAGTGGAATTGTTCTCCGGTCCAAACCCGAAGGCAGTAAGGCAACCTCGCAGAGCAAGGATTTCACATCTCAAACTTCCTACACAATTAAGGCACTTACAGTGAAATAAATAAAACTGCATGACGTAAAAGTGTGTTGAAGGGTTTTAATCGATCAGGTAACAAGTACATTCCTTCCTGTTAAAAACTGGCAAGTACAAACTGTAAAGAATCTTCGTAATTACTTGAAGATCATTGCTGGGAGTATGGGAGCCTCTCAGGAAGTTAATTTTCTTTTGTCTGATTCGAGAAAAACAGTTTTTAAGCTTCTAAAAATGCAGTCTACCCTTAAAATGAAGCAGAAATTGCCATGAAATAGGAAAAAAAAATTGAAATATAAGTTTCAGACTTAAGACCAATCACTGTAGAATTTTGCTTTATTTTTTAGAGTTTGTCTTTACTTTTCTGATCGTTTTATAAAGAAATCAAGCCTAGAAAAATTGAATTATGAATTTTTCTGTTCAGTGAGCAGGGGAAATGGTTGTTCGCGCTATGTGTGGCAGATTTTGAAAACTTTACACCAGCCAGTCAGTCGAGTGGAGAGCAGACCTTTCTCCATGCCAAAAGGAACCTGCAGGTGCTGATTTTTTAATTTTAAATGTTTTCCCCTTTTTTATGGAATGGAAGTTTTATTTTTGAAAGTTGCACACAATTAACAATTTGCGCTAGAATTAACAGAATTAACAGAATTTTTGCAAGAATTTTGGCAATATTTCATTTAGATTTTGAGGCCTCTTTTTTTGCTTCTTAGCTTTGACTTTGGTGTTGCTGTTGTGATTGCTGACAAAGATTCAGTTTCTGGTAGACCGTCCCATAATTCACTGCAGCTTTCTCTGTTTTGTTGGTTGGTTGGTTGTTTTTGTTGAGTCTGTGTATTTACTAAGCCTAACTTTGCATGTGATTTAGCAAACAATTGCTAAATTGATTTATATTATATCAAATGACAGAAAAAATGACGTCAGGAAAGAAATAAGTATTTCAGTCCTTTAAAAAGAAAAATTGTATTGCACAAAGCTGTCATACTTTATCAGTTTAGTTTAAACCTAGATGGTCATAAACAACTTTTGTGAATATATTTTTAAGTTCAAAAACTGTGTTATGTATCATTTCCATAGCTTTTGATTTCTGAGTTCTATAGCGCTAACGTGTTGATTATGGCTTTCTTTACCATAAATGTAATCAAAGGCTCAGATATTTTGTAATAGACTGACCATAAGTTCTGCTGATTCTGGATTTTTTTGGTTTCCTGAGGTTATAATATCAATATACTTGATACTTTCTAACGTTCAGAATGGATAAAACAGGAAAAAACTGTAAATAGTTTTCTTCCATGGATAATTGCTACCAAGTCAGATACTCATCCATGTATGATAGCAATCTGAAGGCAGATAGACTCACTTGCAGAATTTCCACTAAAACAAATAACAAAGAATTATTTGACATCTTCATAACAGAATTTGTGAGAAATATCAAATGTTTCAAGACGTTATTTTTTAAGATGCTGATGTAAATTTACTTTATTAAAATCTCTGTATTTTCAAGGTTTGCTTACTAACTGACAGGACAGGAAAATGAAATAAGTGAAAAATTGATGAATACATCAATGGTTCAACAGTTAAGTCTATGAAGTAGTGCAGTCATGGGATAGACTGAGCAAACAAGGATCACGTTAAGCAACAATGCCGTAGGCAGGATCTCAGTACAGTTTGACTGTGTGCATGAGGGGCACAGCCATTCCTGTTTATAACAGGACAACTGAGAAAACCACGTAGCTTCAGATAAATACATCATTTTGCACGTGTGAAAAAATGCCCTTGCCCCACCAGCTTTCAAGTAGGAGCTTCCCACTTTTCACAGAAAGGCCACTGTAGTAAAAAGTTGCTGCCTCCTATTCCTGAGACCTATTCCGTTCAGGTTTGTCTGAGCAGGGCACCATGAAAACTCCACGATTTGCACATGTGCACAACACTTGCTCATTACTTCTGGAAGTTCATACTTTTGCCATGCTGCTCTTTACAGGACCCCAGCCCCACCGAGCCTCCCGCACAGTCTCCTAGCAACTAGGAGAATTATAACTCTCACTTTGGCACTGGCGAAATGATTCCTTCTGCTGCTTCCCCCAGGCAAGCACTCTGCAGTCCAGAGTGAAATGCACTGGGCAGAGAGATGGGGAGTACTGGTCAGAAAGCTTGCAGAGGCTGATGTCAGTAATTCCCTGTGTTCCCAAGCAAAGCCTGGAGTACCCGCCTGCCGCAGCAGGGTCAAGTTCCAGTTGTTTCCAGCCCTGCACTGGCATATTAGGTAGAGGAGAATTCAAGAAGATTTCATCAAATTATTTGTAAAATTCTGTGACTTCAGCAAGCAGTAGCAAAGTTGTTACAGTAGACCATTTTTTCATTTTGGATAATAAAGCAAGACGGGAAAGGAAATGTGGCATATACAGTTTTAGTCAGCAGCAAGTATCCCTTTCCTTGTCCAGGAAAGCAGCTGCAGAATCCTGATGCACAGCATCTCTTCTTGCCTAGTTCATAGTCTCATACTGTCTACTTTTATTTGTTTAGACCTCTTCTTCTATTAAAATATGGCAGAAACATTATCACATCACCACTCAACCATTATCATCACATCATCACCAAAACAAATTTAGAAGATTAGGAAATAAGTGAAACACTGAAAGGTAGAAAATCTTGTGTATGTTCCATACAAGAGCCTTCAGCTCTTCAACTCTCCTTAATAATAGAGCAAAGTGTAATTTCTTCCCCCTCACCCTTGTTTCTCTCAATCCACAGGATTGCTAAGTAACTGTAACATCATTGTTTTTAATAGGGAAAAAAAAGAAAAGCTGAGGCTTAATGGTAGCATTTAAATGGCATACAGAGCCCTTTGAGTTCACACCTCATTAAGGTGAACAGGAAGAGAAGGGGCACATCTTTGTTGTTACTTTTGCCTTGCAGCATTTTCAGCCAAGCTATGTGAACAGACCAGCAGCATATTAACTAACTTTGCAGCAGCTGTATTTTTGTAGCAGGTTTGTTTTGTTTGGGTTTGGGGTTTTTTAAGTTTAAAAATTGCAGAACATTGTGAAATGGAGCCAGGGCAGGCCCTTAAAGGACAATTATTTTGGCTTCCTATTTTTTGCAAGCCAATCTACCAGATCCAAGTCTCCCTCCTTACCCAGTTAAGGGGTTTCTTTTGACTAAACTTCACATGCCCCTCTATTTCTGAGATGTGTCCCATAGCATCAAAAGTGACTTGGCACAATATTTCTTTCCCCAGGCGCAAGCATACTTATCTGAGATGACCAAACACAGGTACATTTTTAAGTTGTCTGTTCCATACTCCTGTAACAGATTCTATTTCGCAGTTGCATAAGTGATCGGATTTGGCCCTAGAATAGGTTTGGCACCGGGATCCCTCAGCAAGTTTGCTGACAACACCAAGCTGTGTGGTAAGGTCAGCAAGCTGAAAGGCAGGGATTCCATCCAGAGAGACCTTGACAAGCTTGAGGGGCCGGTATGTGCAAACGTCATGAAGATCAGCAAGGCCAAGTACAAGGTCCTGCATCTAGAGTTGGAGCAATCCCAAGTGCAAATACAGGATGGGCGGAGAATGGATTGAGAGCAGCCCTGGGAAGAAGGACTGGGGGTGTTCATGGACAAGAAGGTCAACATGACCCAGCAATGTGTGCTTGCAGTGAGCCAGCCACATCCTCAGCTGCATCCGAAGCAGCATGGCCAACAGGTCAAGGGAGGTGAATCTGCATCTCTGCTGTTCACGTTAGACCCCACCCAAAGTGCTGCATTCAGCTCTGGGGTCAGCACAACAAGGACACGGACCTGTTGGAATGAGTACAGAGTCACTAAGTTGATCACTGGACTGGAGCATCTGTCCTGTGAAAACAGGCTGAGAGTTGGATCTGTTCAGCCTGGTGAAGAGAAGGCTTCAGGGAGACCTAATAGTACCTTCCAGTACCTAAACAAGGCCACAACAAAGCTGGAGAGGGACTTTTCACAAGGGCGTGTAGTGATAAGACAGGGGTGAATGGTCTTAAGCGGAGGGAGAGTAGGTTTAGGTTAGATATTAGGAAGAAATTCTTTACTATAAAGGTGGTGAGGCACTGGCATATGTTGCCCAGAGAGGCTGTGGACTCCTCATACCTGGAGCAGGCTGGATGGGGCTCTGAGCAACCTGGTCAAGTGGAAGGTTCCTTGCCCATGGCAGGGAGATTGGAATGAGATGATCTTTAAGGACCCTTCCAACCTAAACCATTATATGATTCTATGATTTCTGACCATGTCTTCCAAGGCTTTTAGCACTTATCAGCTTGAGAGCATGATTCAAAAGAGTCAGTATGGATGCTGAAAAAGCTTCAGCAGAGAACTTTAGCTCTCTGCAGCACTTTTGTGAAAGTTCTGTCTTTCCCATGCAAGTAACTCAAAACAATGTTACCATTTATAAACTTCTTGCAGCTGCAGGTTGTTTTGCAGAATTGTTATGGTTCTAACTAGGAAAACATCCAGAGATGGGTGTCTTAGAATTTGACCAATCCCCTTAAGGGGTGGATGGCAAAAACTAATTACCTTATGTCATTTCATACACTTTTGCGAACTAACATATAAAAAGCCTTCTGAGAAATCATTAAAGGGGGGCTTTTGCCTTGTTTCCTTGTAACCCTGCGCCTGGACTCTGTCGTTTCTCTACTCGTCCGTAGGGAAAACAGCGACAAGTCAGAGGAAGAACTCCTGTGAAAACGTTCTTTTAGCCTGCTAACCCAGCTTCTCACTTCCATTTCTGTCCTTTTCTGTTACGTCAGACTGAATGTGGATCAACCACTCCCAAATGTGGCTTTATTGTTATCATAGCATAGCAGGAGAGATTAGGGAAGGCAGTAAAGGTTATTTTCATGCAAATATCTGACTTTACACTTTTACACTGGGATGATAGAAGGAGAGCTTATTTCTGCTGATGGATCCTCATGTGACAGTCTGGCAGACACTGACACTTAGTGCATGCCACAGTCATTGTGGGCTGTCCTGTTGGCACACCATCGTGGCAATTTGTGCAAAAGAAATCTATTCTCTCAGCATGTAGTCAGGATATTCAACACTTCTGCATGAAAAAGAAATATGCATGAGGATTGACCATAAACTTTTCCTGCCCCCATTTCCAGGACCACCCAGCAAGGCAGATGTTTTTGTCCAATCTGAATGATTTTGACACCTGGTGGCTTTTTCATCCTGACTTCCACAGGTCTGTGTCATTTTGGTGTCATCAAGGCAGCTGAAGATCCTGTGGTAGAGAAGATTTTTACACAACTGATGATTTTGTTCTTCTTGCTGGTGTGCTTAAGATAATAGCTAAGGTCTAAAAGAAGGGACTTCACAAACTGCTCTGCAGACAAGGTTAATACTGTGGATATACAGCACTTTACCAATCCCATAGATCACCCAACCATCGCAACCTGAAAGACAACACGGGTTTCTGTCATCCACGGAGTAGAAAGATGACCAGAACGCTGCTGTCCCAGAGATGACATTCACCATTTTGAATAGCAGGGATCTTACTCCCTCACAAGAATATGGATATTGATAATATGTGTATGTCATTTTAAGAAACATCTCTTGCCCTCTTCATGTACCCAGCAGAAGATTCTCAGCTGGTGGAAAGTGGTAAAGTGTGAACTCAGCAGGCTAAAGAAAAGGCAGTCCTTCTTACTGAACAATTTCTGAATAAAATGGCCAGTGCCTTTTCTACTCCTGCCTTCTACAGTGTCCTGCACAGTGTCTCTAAGGAAGAGGCCCTCCAAGGCTCTCCAACAGTTTTCAAGGCACAGCAGACCTGAGATAAGTGGCTAGCTAGTGTGCTTGCCATCAGTGGGGCAGGGCCCAGTAAGCAGAAAAAGAGCAAAATGAAAGCACTCTCTTCAGTGTTTTGTAATATGCAAGAGAAAATGTCATGCTATGGAAACAAAATGGAACATGGCACTCTTCTCCAGCATCCATGGATATGTTTTCCATGGGTTTTTTTTACTATCAGGCAACTGAATATGTTAGAGTCTTCCTAATTTGTTCTTCCCTCCTGCACATTCACAAGCCTGGGAATACCTGTGAAGATTGTCTAATGGATTTATTAAATAATTTTTAAATATTAAAATAAAAATGTTACAAATAATCTGTTATATAAGCACTTTTAGAATCATCACAGGCATTCCAGCTGCTTATAATAATGATTTTTAAAGTTCCAGATTTGCAATGCCAGTAAGTGCTGACAGTACAGTCACACTGGTGGTTGAGAACAATTTCTGAAGGGTACTATTTCCCTTTGACCACACACCAGTGCACTCTGTGAGAAAAAAGTGAATGGTGAGCAGTACATACTTCCAGTCCTGGAAAACTGAAAATCTTGAACTCTCTGGTGACAGCACTAGCTATGTGAGAAGACAGTGTGCAGGAGTGGGCACCAGTGAAATATTGGGGCTGATTATGTTCCAAGAGTGGGAACCCTTGCCTTGGAAACCATGGAAACCACTAGTCACTCCCCCTTTTTCTCTTCTGTCTTGCTGTGGGCTCTTCTAGTCCTGGTCGGAGAGGTCACTTTACCCTCTTCCTTTCCCTTAGCTTCCTTTTTTTTCTTTTTTTTCTTTTTTTTTTTTTTTTGTTAGACATTGCTCTTCCTCACTTCACTGGCTGAAGTGTTCATCCAGCTAATGTCCAGAGTTGGTGTGTACTTCATGCCCATATGAGCTCTTTCATTATACTCTGTTGATTCTGCTTTGCTTATTGATTCACTCTAAGAGGAGGAAGGTTTCTTCAGGAAAAATTATGAGCATATCTCTTGTCCTCAATTCAAAGACAAGAAGACTATCTCCTTTGTTCTTTATGACCTGGCAAGACCATAGACCTCCTCCTTTATCCCTGCATTTTGGCCCATCTGTCATCTGCTAGCAACCAGGTTCCCAGTTCATTAGTGCATTACGGGGGGGACTTCAGGTTAGTTTCTTAACTGACTGGAAAGACAAGTCAGGGAAAATGGACTAGGAGGTCATTCCAGAATCTTTGTAAGGAGAGATTACTGGTAAGAAGCCAAGTTTCTCATGTGTAAAAATCCACACCTGATACCACATGAGTCACTTAGTGAAGAGCATCCCATGGCAGAGAGAGGGCTGGTGAGCTACAGGAAGTTTATTCTGGCCAAGAAGACTAGTGAATGTTGATATATTAATCTTTAAATGCTAAAGGCAAATACTGGCATCCTGGATAGGAGAGGGGGACTATTTAAGCAGTCATTGACACAAGACTAAGGTGAAGATTAGCCCAGACTGTCAAATTTATTCTCTCCTTCTCTCCTAGGATGAGAGGTTATGAATGGACAACCTCAAGGAAGCCAAATTCCACAGCCTTGGGTGGAGATTTTTACTACATGCAATCACTGATAATCTATAATCTGGACTTGGAGACAATGTCCCAGGAGTATTGTACTGTTGTAGTGGTAGACAGAGAGCGCTGTCTGGAGAAACAAGAAGCCGGAGTGGCTAAATGAAAACTCACTGTTTTCTTTAAAAAATAAAATATTTAGTTCGAAAGCAGGTATTTTAGGCAGTCATGCAGGCTATTCAAGCTCACCATAGTGACAGCTGTGCAGGTGTACAGCAAAGTGTGTTTTTGCTGCACTAGATTTATAATGGCACGCTCTGAAATCATACAAAGCTTTCTTGTCTTCATCCCTGAACATGCCCCACTAACAGTGTAGATTTTCCATGTAGCTACCAAAATGAAGCTGTAAACCATGATCACATCAGGGAGTAACCAAACCCCTTGATGAGCCTGGTGTTGTCAAGATCTGGTTAACCTCGGCAGCATGTCCAAGGTGAGACAAGCATGTAAAAATAGAATGAGCTACATGACAGGAGATTACATGTGCATAAGCCACAAGTGACCGTAGGTAATTTGTGTTGCATAGAGGTAAGCCACAATAAGGAGGAGGAGCGGAAGAATACAGGCCCAGGGAACAGCAGTGCAGCCCTGAAGAGCTACCAAAGTGTGGCATAACAGTTGTGAACTTTGCCGGGAGCCACTCACTATAGTGAGCCTCTCAGAGCCAGTTTTAAAATGAAACCCATATCCTTTCTGTAACCAACAGCTCAACAAGCAATCCTGTCTCTCAAGTACATGTAAGTTCAGAGTGAAAACAAAATTATTTGGAAGTATTTAAGCTAAAATATAAATCCTGCTTCATACTTTAAACATACAATGACTTTTCTGAAAGACTTGGTTTTGTGTTCAGAGGAAGACTTACTGGCATGTTAATATTTTTTACTAGACACAGGAAATTTGAGTTCCAAAGGTGACATTTTCAGAACACTTTGAACATATGGAAAACAAGGCTATAATGGAACTTCTCTGTAGCTTAATCGTACCCAGTAGTTCTGTGAATACTCTGAATACAGAGATACATGCACTCAAGTTAATAAGGTAAGACTATTAATCTTTCTGTTAATTGGCTTAACTGATTAATGAAGTAATATATTTTGCAGCACAATATGTATTAATGCAAGAAAGTGGCAAAGTAGGACACCACTGAGCTCTTGAGTAGAGGAAGTAGAGAAAGTCAGAAGAAGGTGTGACTGCCAGCAGCAGGAGGTCAGTCTAGGCCAAGAGCAGCTCGATTTGACTAGGATGAGGAAAAGAAAGTCTTGTCACAAGAGTCATACTGATTGATAAGGCAAAAACAAATCAAAGCAAGTTTTACTTCTTTCATTATCCTCCTAGCCCCCAACACTGCCATTTTTATCATAACCCTTCCCTGTCTTCCTTCTGCTTCTTGCTGAGCCGAAGAAAGGAAAATATGTTTCGAAGCAGGAGGAGCTGAAGCAGCAGAAGGGTGTGTAAAGGGCATGAAGAAAGGTCTATCAGACTTCACAGTACGTGAAGGAAAGTAATACATGAGCCTCTCCAAAGAGGCAAAATTAACTTACAACCCATAAGTAGAAATACTATCCATTTTTCACTAAAGAATGCATTTTGCATAACTGCATAAATTCAAACTCTCTGTATAGAGGTATATTAGAGGAAAAAAGCAAGCAGTGCTTTTCCATTATAATGTTGTGTGGTGTTTTCTTCTGCACCAATGAGAGGAGTTTCTTTTTTTCCTTTTTGGTATTACTTTCCCTCACTGAACCACATCCTCTCTTGTTTTCTGTGAAATTTCTCTGCGAAAACATGGGTTTCTTTGTTTCTGGAATGCATTGTGCCTATAACTCTCATGGCCTCAATTCAGGAATAGGATTTGTTTAA
Organism: Rhagologus leucostigma; assembly: GCA_013397725.1. NCBI lineage: Eukaryota > Metazoa > Chordata > Aves > Passeriformes > Rhagologus > Rhagologus leucostigma. The sequence continues at coordinate 929,376 of VZTD01004640.1, read as the reverse complement.
ATGTCTTTTTTCATTGCTAATCTCTTTTTAAGACTGAGCTGTGATAGTGGAATGGAAAATATTAGAAATAGGGTTTCTTCAGCACCAGAAAAGCTGCAGCTTGTCCTAACACCTCTCCTTGAAGGCAGGATGAAGATTAAACCCAGACCACACCAACAAGACCCAGCTCCGTCCCTAATCCAGCAGTGCCCACACAGAGAGGTCTGTCCTACCTAAATTGCAGTTCAGACCAGGGTGATCCCAACCCCATGCTCGGCAGCTGCCCCAGGGCCTAGGGCAAACTACTGCCCCTGTTGCACGGACCACAGTGGTGCCCACTCTCTTTTAGCCCAGGGGAGGCAATGCAAGCAACTGCAGTGGGAGAGGTCCCATGGCAGCCAGTGTGGGGCTACACTGCTATGCTGCCTCCTCTCTCCCCACACCTACCACCCCACAACCAGCAGGCAGAGATGCCACAGCTGGAGGGGAGGCAACTGCAGAACAGCGTGACAGGGAAGACATGACACTCGTGGGCTCCTTTCCTTCCCCTGCCAGGAGAATTCGCTCAGCATCTCTTTTTTCTTTCTTTCTTTCTTTCCTTCTTTCTTTCTTTCTTTCTTTTTTTTAATGTTTGTTTTAATTTTATTGTATTTGCTACAGTGTGGAAGGGAGCTGCAGCCAAAAATAATGTTGCCAAGCCAAGGGGGTTGGCACACATTGCTTGGAGTCTGCAGCAAGAGCAGAGGCTTTAAATAGACTGAGCTCTGGCTACAGGCTGCTCCTGGAGGGCTGGCAGTCTCACCCCAGTGAGCAGAGAAGCCAACTGAGGGTGCAGGATGAGCTGCACCTCTGTGTCCCTGTGCCTGTGCGGTGTTTTACCCCCATCTGTGTTCAGCTCCCTCACCACCACTAGCTCTCTGCTCACCCCAGGGCAGAGTGTTGGGCTGCGAAGGCTGGCAGTGCAAGCCATCCCCTGGAAATAACTCTACAGTTACTAGAAATCTGTCATCAGTAAAGCTGTGGTGGTCTGGTGGCAGCACATGTGCATGGTGGAGAAGACTCCGCTCCAAGTGTTACACGTGTGAAATGCCAAATGTGGTGAGAGCTAGCCCAGTGAGGAGGTATTGGGATGGCTTCACAACCCTACTGCCACAAAAGCTGTGCAGTATTGCTGTTTCATTAGACATTGACCACTGGTGAATTTTTCAAGATAAAGCAGATACACGATTTCTATTTCATCATCCTTCCCCTGAACCAAAAGTAATGCCTATGAACAACCCTCACCACAGCTAATTAAACAAAAACCTCAAAGCCTGGCAAGCCCAGTCAACTCTCCCCCTTGGATGACAGTGCCACGGGGGCAGGGTGATGAGCTCCGTTTTGTAGCGGTGCACGATAAAGCTGCCTCCTGCCACTGTCGAAGACGTAGAAGGGCCCGGAAAAGAGTTTCTCTGAAGCCTGCAGAGTTCTTCGGTGTTGGGAATATTACCTTTTCCCTTGCGCTTGTCGTGCAAAGAAACCACGAACTCCTGCAAAGCTGCAGCGCTGAAGGCTGAAGCGTCTCTTTGCTCCTTTGAATTGTCTCCTGCCCTTATTTCCTCACCACCCTGTATTTCTGTCTCACAGCAGCCGCCGATGACTTCGCTCTTCCGGGGGGAGAGGCCCCCTCCGCCCTCCCCTCGCTCCCTGCCCTCCGGGGGGCGGTGGGGCTGGGGCCGCCCGTCCTGGGGGGCTTGAGGGGGAGGCGGGCGGCCGCTCCGGGCAGCATCTTTCCGCACTGTTTTGCGGCCTCTCGCTGCTTCCGCTTCACACTCTCGCTGCAGGGCAGCTTGGCATGTCCTTCCTTGCGCTTCCAAAGGCTGCCTGCGCAACGAAAGTCACTTTTTCCACTTGCTAGTTTCATTCCCTAACTTTGGACCTGCTGCCTCCTCACAACCTCCATCTCCCAAATAGACGAACTCCAAAAATGGGTTGGTTTCTCCTTGTTTCACCCGCTATATGCGCATTTCCTTGACTCTTTTTGTAGTTGTTATTCTGACCGGGTATTGCTCCGTGCCGAGAAAGAGCAGTATTTTCAGTCCAATACCAATTTCTTATGTAGGATAAAGAAGACAGCAGTTAACGCGAATAAATACTTAGGATAGAGCAGACATATGTTGGTCATTTCCTCTCTGACATCCGAGTGTTACTTTTACGGCGGACGGCAGCACCACTCACGCGTGTTCCAGAGACAGGATACTCTTTCTAAGGGAGTATCGTCGAAGATAACGACACAGAGCAGGTAGGGGCGCCGCTACCCCTCCTTTAAAGACCCGACTGCTTCTTTTTCTCTCTCGCCGATGGGTACATGAAACAAGGAGGGAACAAGGAAATGTTCAGACTCTTAGACTTCACTAGACGGAAAAGAAAAAAAAAAAAGAAAAAAAAAAACCAGAAAAACGCAAACAAAACAAAATACCCACCCTCCACTAGCGGCTTCAGCCGCGTTAGGAAAGTTTCCACTCACAATAGCAGCTGCAAAGTTGGTTGATGGATCGACGGGTATTTGTGGCTAAAATTCACGTATTTAAAGCTGAAATAATGAGTAAGCCAATCCTTCTACCGCCACAGCCCTGCTCCCGAAAAAATCCCACCAAACAAACAGCGAACGGGCTCGGTCCGCCGCCGCGAAGCCCGAGCACAGCCAGAGCATCGGCAGCAGCGGAGCGGTGCTTGGCTTTTGTCTCCATACGCTTTCTTCCTTTCCTTCCAAACTTTGGACGCTCGCTCCGAGCTGTATTTATAGACCTGGAGCCCACGGCTGTATTTTCGCTTGTGCCTCCTTTGGCTTGGGCTTAAGTCACTGGCGGGGAAAATAAAAGAGGCAGGCAGTCAGGCGGGCAGACAAACGGCAGGACAGAAGGGGGAAAAGCTGAAAGTCCCGCAGGCGGGACGCGAAGGGACACTGGGGCAGCGGCCGGAGGTGCGGGACTCCCCTTGCTCCTGGTGGGCCAGAGAGAGGTAACGGTGAACGTCCGGCCCCGGCTCCCTGGGTGGGGAAAGGAAAGCCTCTTGTCCCCGGGAAAGGGGGAGGCCAGGACTGCCGCCCCATCCCGATGAGGGGACTTCAGAGGAGCCGAATCAGGAAGAGCTTGTGTTTGTGTCCGGAGGGGTGGGGGTGGAGGGGAAAGGGGGCACACACGACACAAAGTTTGTGTCGTAGGACCAGATGAAAATAAAGTGGGTAGGAGGGCAGCGAGGCTGCCGTCCACTGGCGGGGAGACCGGAAAGCCGGAGCTCCGACCCGCCTGGCTGCGGCGGGCGGCGGTCCCGGAGGAGGCCGCTGGCGGGGGTGCCCAGGCTGGCGGGACGGTGTAGCTGAGCTGGGATGCTCGAGGGCTGCGGCAGGAGCCGCGGAGCATCCCGGCAGCTCGCCTCGGGGCAGCGCAGCTCTTGGCGGCGACGGGCGCTCTGTGGAGCTGCTGGGAAACAACGCCGCTCCGCTGGGCTGCCGCCGGCTCTTTTCATACGACGTCTCTACAGTGCTTTAAATATTCAAATAAAAAAAAACCCCCAAGCCGCTCACGAGAATAGGGAAGTAACAGCTATCTGGAAACACGCTTATTGGAAAAGAGGAAAGCTTTCCTTGCCTGCAGGAAAAGTTATTGGGGGATTACAAACGTGGGTGTTTGGGGGTTTGATGGTGTTGGTTTGCTTTTATTTTCTCCTACGGTCTGCAAGTAAAGAAGCTCTCTTTTCCCACAGGGTGGATGCTGAAAGTCTCTAACCAAATATCTCAGTAACGTGGATGGTGTAATTATTATGTTGTTAAGCATTTCCTTATTGACGTGCACCACATTCAGCCTCTAATCTCCGAAACGTATGTCAAAGAAGTTTCTCAGTTTCTGACATATTTAGAGAGCCTGTCCTGCAGGTAAGTAAAACGTGAGGCTGTGGAAGGAGCTTGCTTTCGGGCTGAAAATGAGTCTTTCAGGTTTGGCTTCGAGTGGCAGAACGGCTGGAGCAATATTAACTTGGCTGTGCAGTTTGGCATTACTATGACCTTGTTCAAACGCGATGTTCTGATGTGCCATGAGGAAGGTATAAAATTATTAAATCTCCCAACAACCCATCAAAGCCTGTTCAGAGCCCCAGCTCTGGTTTTTTTAAAGCATTGACACTTCAGAACTTTCACCCTTCACCTCTCCGGGCAGATTTTTCTGTTTTATTACATTAATAATCTGATTTCAATTTGCCCTTCCAACACGGGGAGGGGCTGTTATTTTTAGCTCGTTCGCTGGAACAAAATGTTCCAACATTCTCTGCTTTGAATCTCATTGCGGTTTGACTACTCTTTGATATATAAGACTGTCGGTTATCCTTGTCAAAGTACCTGTTATAGGAAATGGCTTCCTTAGCTTGGTAAATCACTCTGAACTAAATAGCAGCATTTGCCTAACTAAAGAAACGTTTATAGTATTGCAGGGAAATACTCGAAATGTCAAATATTAAAAATGTAAATATTAAAAACCATTAAAAATGGTAGATCTACTGTAGGTGCTACCCTTATGATGTTCTTAATGGTGTGCCCAGCTACCAAAATAAGTAAGAAGTGAATAAAATATTCCTATGTCTTCTTGTCTCCTCGACAAGTATATTTTGTCGGCACTTGCTGAACAGTTTTGGGGAGTTCCATATGCACTTCATAAACAGCATTAAAAATGNTACTGCAGCCACTGTTTCGGTAACAGAGTATTTTAAAGTGCGTTTAAATGTTCTTCACCCCTGCCCCCTCCCTCGCGCGTCCTCCAAGGAGTTCCAGATGACATTACTTCTATGTCCATTTTAAAAACATGTCTCCGTATTTAACTACAAACCGTCCAACATAAACGCAAACAGTGTTATAAAGGGACATAATAAAGTAGAAGGAAAGGGAAGGGAAGGGGAAAAATACGCTTCTGTCAAGTGATGCTTCCTAAAGAGAGAATTACATTAAACCGGGCTTTAAAAGCTAGTATCCTCGAGGTCATAATGCTGTACGCATTTGTATGCACGCACAGGTACAGTCTGAGGTGTAGAAGTTATAACAGGAGTTTTGAACTTCATGGCTGCAGATTTTGGAAGTTCCTATATCAGTTGCGCCTGGACACCCCCATGCAAAACCACTGCATTGAAGCAAGTGCCTGAAACTGCGATCTCCTTCACAGGATTTTCTGTTACCGCCAGAGTATCGCCGGGTAGATGCCCTCCTTGGCCAGAGGCCAGTGGCTGAATGAAGTCAAGTGAATAAAATAACTGCAAAGTAGTCTTCTTTGCAAAAAGGGTGAAATGCGCGCACAGGGAGCATCTAGAAGAGATGAAAATCCGAGTTTTGCAGCTCCAAATCATTACGTTCTCGGCAACAGAACACCATCATTACTCACGAGCGAAAGGGGCAAAATCCTGCTCATATAGTGATTATTGTTATGACAAGGACCAATAACGTCTTTGTTATAAAAGTAGTGTTTGTTATGAAGAAATTGGGTGAGCAGCCATCCAGATAAACGTTCCCTGTGCCTAACAAGCCTACTGTCTTCGTGATGTTTTGTGTGCTGCTAACCGCCCGTCCTTTTCAACCGTTGTGGGTTTTTTTCTTGTAATTATGCACATTGTTTCCCACTTACCCTAATTTCAGCACTAACGCTGCGAAGTTGCATAGAGAAGTAAAAGAAAGGCTATTTTTTCCTCCTTGTGCACATAGATAAATTCGATACCTGTAATTTGCTGTGCAGTAACATTTTCGTGTGATTCTGTAGAGCCCGCTCAAATACAAGAGCCTCTAATTCCTCTCTATTTTTAATGCATCTTAGTTGCTTTTCGGTGGTTTTTTGAAGAACAGTAATCAATTCTTTTTTCCAGTGCAACACTGACGTTGTTCTTCAAGTTAGGCGCTTTTTATTTGTATGTTTATTTACCTCGCTGTTACAACATCCCGCGGGACCGGTGTATTTAAAACAAGAGGACGGGCACACGCCCAGGGAGCCACGGAGGGCACCGACAGCTCAGGGGCAGCGGGGGTCCCGCCGCGGCACCGCCTGAGCAGTAGCGACAGCTCCGGTACAGACGGCGGGCTGCAGCCAGAACTGGCGCTTCCCAGCGAGGGCAGCGCCAGTGTAGGCACCCAGCAGCACAGCGTTCCTCGCAGAGGCAGCCTCACACGAACATAAAGCTCCCGTAAAGAGGCTAAATACAAAGCAAGGAGCCCACAAACATAGTTTGGAGATGATAGGTAGAAGGAGGACGTGCATCCCTTGCTCGCCAAGGGAGCGTTCGGGAAGCTTGATTTCAACTCCGCGTCGCACTGGCTGCCGATGACCCGGGTGCAGGCTGCCGGGTTTGGCCAGGGCGACGGGACCGGCGCACCTCTTCGCCCTCGCCCCCCGTATGCCTCCGCGAATACCTTTTCGCGTACGCACAACCTCCGCCTCCGGGAGCATGGGGGAATCCTCCCCAGATCTGACAGACTACTTCCCGCCGACTCAGGCCGCCGGGATTCCTGCGGTCCCCGCGGCCGACCCGCCAGCGGGTGCGTCCGCCCCCGGGCACGGCGGGCACGCGGCTGTCGCGGGGCAGCAGCGCAGCCCTCCTTTTTATCCACGGACCGTCTCGAGGCTTTCCCGCATTTATTCTTGCACGCAGGCGGACTCAGACCCCGCTGCCGGGCGAGCGGCAGCAGTTTCCCGGCGGGGGCCAGCGGCAGACGGTCCCTCCACCGGGGCGGGAGCGCGGGCCGCCCCCGGGGTCTGCGCTGCACCCCGCCTGGCCCCCACCCCAAAACCCACGTGCCGCCTTCCCCCGCAGCGCCGTGACCGCCGGCGCGGCCTCGGCCGGCACTATTTTNGCCGTCCGCCCGTGGCTCTCGGCTCCCGGCTGGGAGGGTCGGGCCCCGCGGCCGGGGGGCTGCCCTGCCTCTCTGCCCACCTCCCTGGCCGCACGGGCGTGGGGCCCAGAGTCCGCCTCTGTCTCCCCGGGGCCACAGCAGCGCCCCGAGGCAGCTCCGTAAGGCAGCGCCGCGGGGTCTCCCTGTGCCGTCCCTCAAACACTGGCTCGCCGGACAACAGACCATAGGCCTCACTTTACAGAAAGGAAGCAATGGAAAAATTACTGAGTTTATAGGCTCTGCTCGAAATAATTAAAAAGTTGTTCTGCTCTGGTCTCCTGAGTACTGCACAATAATGCCTGTGGACAGAAGTTTGTATTAAAGCTCCAAAATTCACCTTAGTTTTTAATTAACTGAGGCATGGTGAGTGCTTAAAACTGTTTATTGCTATCACTGCATGCTGCTTCTTCATTAACCTGAAAAATAACGTCCTATGGAATAATTTTGGCAGGTTTTCCGGAGAGTTTGATGCCTGCAGAGATGCTTATGCAGAGCTTTTCCACAGAGGTGTCAGTTTCCTGCAGCCTAAGTTTTGTGCCGTGTGCTCCAGGATGCCGTCTCGTCATGGAGAGATATCCTTGTTTGCTAGGGACCTACCCCCCCCCCCCCACCCCTTCCCCAACTTCTTAATCAGCTCAAATCTAACATCAGTTGGCTGCTTTTAAGTCATTGCTGTTGCTAACTCAGTCATGCAATCAGATCTTCAAGGTCAGCCAGGTGGCCTGCCTTGTCCCATTTCATGAAACAGAGGTGTTTCACCAGTATGGCATTGCCTCCAAGAGGGGCAGTGTGCCACACCTGTTCTCTATTTCACTTTAGGCAGATAAGCTTGGCAGAGCTGTGCAACCCACCAAAATGGAAAGCATCTGCTCGTACCATAGCTATGAAATGAAATGCAGTTCTCCCCTCACTACAGAATTTTACTAGCAGAAATTTAGACTGAAATCTAAGCAAATTCTTCGATTGACATATATGTGACCAAAGTAAAGAGGCATCTTCAAGAATAAGACGAAATGGGACCTAAAAAGAAAGGATGAAGTACCTAGATTTCTTCTGCCCTCATGGCTGAGGAAAGCCATGGTGATGGTCTATCACAAATTTAATGGCAGCTGGGAGAAGAGAAGGAGATGATATTTTTTCCTTGCTATATGAATATGTCCATTCCTAATGTTTCTAGACAGAGTAGCTATCTGGGAATTTGTCCTGCACCTTTGGGAACTGAAGCACATATGGCCTATTTAGAGATGACAGGTGGGGCAAAGATGGCTCTTATGATGCCTGCTGTTCTAGAAGCCAAATTAGATTTTGGTGTAATTCATCAGAGCTGGAGGCCACCCCATGTTACAGTAGTCATCCTAGTGACACTTATGGTCACAGTATGCCATACTTTTTAATGGTAATTTCCTTCCATTTGTGGCCCACAAAGGGAAAGAAATGAATAATAGTGTTTCTAGTCCACCAATAATGGCTGAATACCTAAAAGCCAATATCAAGTGTCAGTGAAGACCTCTCAGAGAGACTCCAGCAAGTCATGACAGTCACCACATAGGCTGTCATGTCTCTACACAAAAAAGTTTCCTCAGACCAGAGCGTAGCAGCAGAGAGGGACATGAGAGAAGGAAGGTTTTGAAAGGGTTACTCAAGACTTAGTCCTATGCACAAGGCTCCACCCCATCTGGTAATGGGGGATGTTCAGCACATATTTCTAGGCTTAACTCACAGTATCTTAACATTACCCCTGGGATGAAATATACCCTCTTTTATGAGTTCAGGAGTGGTAAAATAAGAACTTTGGTGAAGCATGAAGAGGTCATCCTAATTCATAAATATGAAATGGGTTCCCTCCAAAACTTATTTGCCATGTTTTGTTACCGTATTTTTGGATTGCCATTATTTTCTATACTTAATCTTTTACGGGTTTTTATGGGGTTTTTTTTCCATGGAAGTTCATTTCTAGGGAATTTTATTCTGCTCCCTGCCCTGGTCAAGACCCTAGTATGCAATGTCAGTTTTGTTTTCATTTCTTTGTTCTGTGATTCACCTCTCAGAAGGCTTTTGGATTTTGAGGGATCGCAAAAGAATCTCAAAAGAATCTCTCCTATAATGTTGAGGCAGGGAGCAAAGGGAAGAAAAACAGAAATGTAGCTTTTTTTACATTTAGGCCACTCCTTGTGGTGCTTATTCAGAGCAAATCACATGGCAACTCTGAAAAGCATACTGACCCTATATCGTCACCTGGTTTAAGTGTTTTTTATTCATTTCTTTAGATCCTCTTCACATCCACACCTAAGGACACTAACTTATGAGTAAGAAAATGTGGTGGTGTAGCCTTCATAGAATCACAGAATAGCTTGAATTGAAAGGGGACTTTTAAAGGTTCTCTAGTCCATCCCCCTGCAATGAGGAGGAACATCCTCAACTAGACCTTCAAGGCTGTTTATCTTTGAATGGTACATCAGATTCACTACCTCACTCGGCACCCACAGCAGACCACACCATAAGGCTACCTGCATTCTTTCTCGAGTGACCTGATCTGCTGCTATTATTCACCGAATAAATGAATCCATCATGCCTGAAAGGGAGAGAGGCAGAATTCATGGGGCACTCAGTGTGATGACCCCAACCACAGCTTCATAAAAATTATACTAGTTGGTCTGCAAGTAAAGTTTAAGAGCAAGGAGCCCAAGCAAGTTCTATTGTTGATGAGCTGAATCTGTGTTTGCCAGAGGTTTTCTAACTAATCCTCAGAACAAAGAAGGTAGCTTTCTTATTAAAAAATTCCCTGTACCATTCCTGAAAAGGCAGCCAGAATTAGAGGTAACTGGTACTTTATTTCCAAGGCAAGCCCTCCTGAACAGCTGATACTGAGCAGGAGGTAATTGTTCAAACATCTATCTTTGTGGCAGAGTTGGAAGCTTCTGAGATGATTCCTCTTAACTGCAGATAAAAAGAAGAATGAACAGGCTGATTTTAGGGAAAGCAATATTAAAAAAAAAAAAGAAAAAAGTTTGAATTCTTTGACTGTGCAAGATTTTTCACTAGAAAACAGAACCTATACTCTCAGTCATTTCTGTGTAATTTCATTCCATCTGTTAGGCGTGTAAGTATTAAGACTGCTACTCTCTTTTCTTGCAGTAAAAATGAATGAAAATTGATGTGTCTCCATTCTTTTCACTAAGGGAAGGAAGCGAGAAGTGAATATAGGCTAAAGATATATTCATGGCAGTTTGCTGTCATTTTGCACAATTCCAGAAGTGTATGTAAAATGGAAAGTATAGGCCAATAAAAGTAATTTTCTGAGTCCTATTAGCTGCCAAATGGAATCACAATATACAGTTAGCTGGGAATCTGCAAGATTTCACACCTAATTCTACTGGACTTAAATTTTAATTTGCCATCAGAACAAAAACTCTAATTGCAAGCAGAAGCAGCTTATTACGTCTTTTATGTGACTCTGACTCACACATTGACCAAACTGTAAGGAAATAATTTTCCTTTGCATAGAGATGATGATCCCACTTGGATGTTCTGTACCTAAGAATTCCTGACAATTTACTAATAAGAAACAGAAAATGAGAGGAAATTATCTTCATCTGTTTCTCTCACCATGAAGCCCAAAATAGACAACGTGTTAGAGCAATTGCATACCCTTGCACCTTCTCCGGTTAATTCCTCTTGCACGGTCCTCAACTAGCAAGCTGTTAAAGAAAATAAATATGTGGGGAGAGGAACTTTTATATCTCACATATCGGTGAAAGGATTGTAGTAAATGCAGGGGAGAAACACAGAAAAATAGAGTTAGGAGTTAGAAGGGTAAAGGGAAAAATGGGGAAAAGGGCACCTACTGAGACTTCTCTCCCCAGACATTCATGATCAAAGCCCACCACTGCCATTAGGCAATCAATCTGCAGTTGCATACATAAAACTTTGGCAGTGTATAGCCTCCACTGCTTTCAACAGAGGCTTTAGACATCTGAAACTGGGCACTCTCCCAAAATTTAGATCCAGTTGCACTGTACATTCCAGAAAAGGCAGCATCAAATCAGAGGCCCTCTTTTACCCATGTAATTTTCAAGCTGCAGTGTATAAAACGTTATGCTCAGCCTCTCCATTTAACCTCTTGGGCTTGCTATGTTTGTGTCCTCCAGCTTCATAAAATGGCACACGCTGCTAGTAGGCAATTGGTGACTAAATGCATTGTTGTTTTATGAGAGAATACTGATAATGTGTCCCTTTCTTTCCTGACTAATTCTTTTCAGGATCATTCAGTTGCCTACAGACTTCTTAATTTTACAAACAGAAATGTACTTCGGCGTCACATCTTGTAACTGTAATGCACATTGGTTCTTAAGATGAGTGACCCTGAATCTCCTGATTTGTTTTGCTTTTCAGCTTTTAAACCTTTCTGTCTTTTGTGGTAGGATATTTTCCTGCACTTCATTCAAAACCAGTACTATCAGCCAGATGAAGTTTTAGCAGCTTTTACTCTCACTCACACCACAGCCAGAGGTTTCTCAAGCAGCTGCACTGGATTTCTTGTAGAAAGATATATTCAAAAGAATTCTGCAGTCACAATCAAAGTACAGAATGCAGCCTCAGTTACTTAATCCTCGTCTATTTACCTCTACTTCTGGATGCTTCTCCTTTCTTCTGATAAAACACCTCTTCAGAGATAACTTAATCTCAGTGTATCTGAAGAATACAGAGGCTGCTGTACATTTACCACATTTTACAATTACAGAGTATTCAATTTCTTAATATTCTTATCTATCTATCTATCTATCTATCTATCTATGTTTCATTCTGTTATCAGAAAAAAAAATGCTTTTGCTATAACTATATGGGACGTTTGCGTAACGCTTCCACATCCACAAAAATGCCCTGTGGAATGTGCAGCCTTCAGTGAAGTTCTGCAGAAGAGATCCTTCTACAAGAAAATGTCAGAGACTAAATACAGCTGAATAGGATACATATAGAAGTGTGGTGAGATCCAGAGCATGCCCATGAAATCATCTGTTTATTTATGATAAGAAACTCACTTCCTCTTGGATAACCTCAGGATTGCTTTTGTTAAACCCTTGGCAGCTTAAAAGTCATATTGCTTTCCAGAGTCTGAGCCTTCTTCCTTTCTCTTTTCTTCTCTCTTCCCCATACAAGGGCCCCCTCTCTTCACTGAGCTCCCACTCTCCCTCTCAAATGACATTCTTTCTGTACTTGTCTGCACAAACAGCACAAGGCCCAGGCTGTGCTTCTGAAAGTCAGGAATAATGCCTTAGTCTTTTGCAGTGATTGATGCACTATCCATGGACAATACTGTGCCGTGGTCAGAGAAGTTCACAAAGCCATGTTCCATTAAGATACCTGCTGATCTGCTTTTTACTTTCACTGTAACTTAAACAGAAAAATGTGGTGAATGTTCCATGCCTATATGGTCTTCTTTGTCGTTGTTGAGAAGCTGTAGCCTAAGATTTTCAGTCAGATCCAGACAAGGAATCAAACACAGAGACATACCTGTTACAAAAAGGTCTGTATTTAATATTTAAAACAACTAAAACTGGAAGAAAATATTTTGCTTGAACAGATCTATGAGGCAAGTCTTTAGTTCAGGCAGTGCTGCCTAGTCTAATCAAACACACAAATAACCTTACTTTGACTAGTATATCTAGGGAGCTCCAGGCAACTCACATCTTTCCTTAAGCTTTGGCCTGACATTGCACGAGTACCTTCAGTGTATATCCAAAGACTAGAATACAGCCCAGGATGTTGATACTTGCCTGGCTTGGGTGAGTAGAGACGTGCTTCACCTTATGACTGAGCCTGCACCTGAGGCATGCAGACATCTATGACATGGCAAGTTCTAAAGAGTTAAGAGATTTCAGTTTTACAGTGATCTTAGTAGCTGAGTAGCTGAGTTCTATCCTTTAACATTACAGGAGATGTTCCTGTTTCCGTCAAGCCAAGAGCAGAATTCTCATGAATTTCAGCATTAGATGGGAATATTCAATGACCATCTGTCAGGGGGAAAAGATATGGTAAAAATTGGAGAGTTTTAAATACCTATACTGAAAACCTTGATCCAAACATACTGAGATGCTGGCAGTTCAGGAAAAGCTTTATTGATAACCCTGTAAGAAATTAACCTGCTGCTTTTCTCTGGTTATGATTTTGTGTAAGGAAAGCTTAACCCTTAGGACACTGACATTTTACCAAATCACCAAACAAACAGTCAGGCTTTCAGTCACAAAGTCTCCTGGGCAAGCTGGAGTTTTGAAGGTAATAAGATAATTGTAATATTAATTTATATAGATAATTAAACAATTTAGTTAATTTATAGTTTCTAATTATATGCTGTATGTTATTTTTCTGTATGTCTAAGTCTCGTGAGTAAAACAGAACTGGAATGACTCTGTAAAGCTCACAAAGGTTTTCCAGGTTTCAACTAAATGTTGCCATCTACTGTTAGTATAATAATAATGATAATACTAAATAAAGCATAAATGGGTGAAACTAGCACTGTAATTGTGGAAGAACTTTGTGGTTATTTGTGTCCTATTTTGCTGATGCACAAGGGACTTTTCTTTGAATGCACAGGCAATAATGTGTTCATAAATCCTTCTGTATGTCAGAAGGAGAATAGAGTTCATTGTTTGCAAGATCTCATTATGATTACTTTTCAGCTTCTAAAAATGTTGTAATAGTTTCCAGAACCAGCATTTATGGTATTCAGTATGCTGAGAGAAAATAGGCCTAATCGAAAAGCTTGTTCTAAATGTTCCTTGTTTATGCTTTTTTTTTGACCCAGAAAAGTATAGTGCCTTGCATAGCAGATTGCTAAATATTTTACTTCTCCTATTAAAAGTTAAAAGAGCACACACATGCATGCATGCCCCCTTTACTGAAAAATCCGTAAGGGATACATCAAGATCAGGCAGGAATATATTAAGTGAGGACATAAAGACCTATCTGTTACAGACTGCTTCTGTTCTGAGCTAACAAGAGCAAAACTACTGTCTTTTACTTTATGTACAGCAGAAACTGAATTAAAAATTAGTTAAAAGTCTCAAAGAGGAAATTATCTCTGAAGCACCAAAAGTGAAGGCAGTGTGCTTTTTTCCTGTATATGACTGGAGCAGGAGGTAGATTTCAAACAGTTACAGGATTTCTGATCCCTGCTGTGTGTACCTTAACTGGCATACTGAACTTACTTTTTCATGTTTCATATTTGCTCACTAAAAAGAATCCACTGAATTTTCTACATCAGATTTTTATGGAATAGTAAAATCTATTCCGCTAACAAAGCCTGACATGTTTCAAACAGAACTTCCCATAACTTTGAAAAATCCTCTGCTCTTGTGTTCTTTTATTACATTCTCAAAGAAACAACCTCAGCTTCTTGTCACAGGTACGAGTTGTGAAAAGGCTGGAGGCTTTCCATACCATCTAGAATGGAAGGAGTGTACATACAGAAAGAGCAAAACCCATGGCTAGTGTCATGCAGTGCCACCTGCACCTGAAGCTGTGAATTGTAAGTGATTTTTTAGTAAGGCTGCAGAGGCTTGGTGTTGCTGCTGATGGAGCATTGATGTAGAATGGCTCTTGATCAGCTGTATAACACAGACATAAAATGAAGGGAATATTAGTCACGGTTATTGTTTCAAAGTACGCTCATTCGAGGTACAGGAAAGTGAACTTTTGTGATATAAGTTCTGATCCAGCAGACAAGTGCAGTTGTGTGAGGTGCAGGCTAGAATGGATTGAGAAACATAGAGCAGTAACCCTGGCCCCTGGAACTCTGTGCTGGATAGCTTGTTTCACCGTTGTGTGTTAGCCAAAAGCCGTTTCAGAGACAGCATACAGGTCTCTTTGTTAAGAGGTCATGCAAAACAGGCCAAAGCGCCAAGAACTGGGACGGACACAAAACGGATGGAACGGATGGAGTTAGGAAAGCCCATGCTTAGCAGAAGCTGATGTGATCAAGGGACATGAAGAGCAGCAATAAAGGATTCTGTGGAAAAGCCTAAGACTCCCAGTGACATCTTTGCCTTGATTTTTTACTGATTGTGTTTGTCTTCAGGTCTCCTAAGTCCCTAAGCCTACTATGAAGAGCTTGGGGAATGAAACATTGCCCAGGGTAGGGGAGAGTGGCGTTACGGACTACTTAAGCAGGCTGGACACAAACAGCTCCCTGGGACCAGACGGAATGCCCCTCAGAATGTTGCGGGAGCTGGCTGATGCCCCTGTGACACACTCTGTACAGTCTTCAAATTGTCATGGTGTTTCAGAGAGGTTCCTGATGACTTGAGAAAGGTAAATAACGTACAGCTTTGTTCAAAAGGGTTGAGGAGGTGGGTCTAGGGATATCGGGCTGGTCAGCCTCGCCTTAGGTCCATGGTAAGATTATGAAGCAAATCCTCTGGGAAGCCATGTATAGATGACTGAAGGAGAATTAAGTGCATGGACAATGTCCTTAGGAAGGACAAATCACACCTGGCCAGCTGGATTGCCTTCTGTACCATCCCATGTAGACAAGAGGAGAGAAGTGGATAGTGTTCTCCTCAGCTCAGTGAGGCCTTTAGAGCAATCTCTTGTAGTATATTGACAGATGGATTGGTGAGATACAGATATTACAGAAAAACTAGACAGCAAGTGGAAAAGTTTCTGGACACCCAGGCTCATAAAGTAGTAATCAGCATTATGAAATCTGCTGTTGGATACTTGTGACGTTGTGCAGGAATCAGTCAGGGACTAGGAAGTGTTTAAAGTAATATTTTGCTTGCAGATTTTTGTAATTATGAATCTTTTGATTCTGAATAAAAAGCAAAATTTCCTAGCTTTCAGACTCTTTAAGAAACTGAACCCAAGAATATGCTGTGATTTTTTACTTTCTTGGACTTCCTAAAATGTTTTTCCTTTGTTTGATACTGGTTTTTGGGTTAGAAGTGTCGGTCTCTAGTTGTCAGTCTGTTGAAAGAAGACTGGTCATATCACGCTATTGCTAGATGTAATAAAGGAAGCATCTTACTACACATGAGAAGAAATGGCTACTGCCAATAGATTATCACTTTGCCATCCTTTACTGTGGCTGTCCTAATCCCAGACTCTTCTGGGAGGTGTTCTGCATTAGCCCTAGTGCCTTTTCAGTGGTAGCAGTAAAAACTGCTTTAGAGTTAAAAGAACCCTAGCTTTGATTTTCCTAATTCCGATGATAGGTCGCCTGGTGGACACAACAAAAAAAAATCAAGTAGAAGATATGGCATTGTTTTTACTAGGAATTCCCCCATCTAATGATGTCAGTGAAAACATTTCATAAAAAACCCACAGTGGAAGTATCTGGCTTCAGCATATCCATAATGTTGCTCTTCTGTGGCATTAAAAGGCATGTCCTGTTCATAGACGAGTTGTGTTTGTCATCTGCACGAGCAAACACTTGTGGCGATATTTTTTCCATGGTCAGAGCAGAGATATGGCATGAAGAATGAAGACATGGCCAAAACAGTCTTGTCCGTACAGGAGAAGGCTCGGTGGGACTCTTATCAATGTATATGAATACCTGAGAGGAGCACGTGGAGAAGATTCAGTCAGGATCTTTCCTGTGGCATCCAATGACAAGACTAGAAGCAATGGGCACAAATTGAGACACAGGAGGTTCCATTTGAATGTCAGAAACACTGTGAGGCTGAACAAGCACTGGCACAGGTTGCCCAGAGTGGTGATGCAGTCTCCAGTTGTGGAGATCGTCAAAAACCAATTGGACACTGTCCTGGACAATCGGTTCTAGATGTCTCTGAGCAGGGGGTTGAACCAGGTGACCTTCAGAGATCCCTTCCAAGCTCAACCATTCTGTGATTCTGAGCAGTTTTTTTCCCCACAGGAAATGGTGGCATAATCTACTAATCTCATTTTGTTTAACAATAGCACTTTTCTACTTCTCCAGAAGTTAGCAGCGTTATGGTTAGATAGGAAGAAGTGGAAGGTAACATGCTAATGGCAACATGTAGTTATGCTTAAGCACACTATCCTCCTCTAACCATGTAACCAAGCAAAGTGTTCCTGCAATTATCTGAAAAGACAGTTTTGTTCCTTCCTCACTTTCAGTTTTGTTGTTTCTTCAGTATATGCATATTATGGGTCAAAATTTAAATCACATGAATAAAACCCAAAAGGGTCTAGTTATGTAACAATCAATTATTAGATTGCTACAAAAATCATAGAAGAGGAATTAGATGCAGTGGGATTTATGAAAACTAGTTCCCAGAGGGTATAACATTAGATGTGCAAAATAATACGATTTAATATTGAACATGCTGTCTGTCTGTTTTGGAGAAAAGCTAATCTTTCCAAGAGAGCTTTCTGGGCTTTATTGGTCGCAGTTGCTGGTAAGGACAGAATGTTACAATCGTCTATGAAACTTTGCAATTTGGAGCAGAAACATGTCACACTTCTTAGAAGCTTCTCAGTTCATACACGTCAGTAAGCATATGCTGAGTCCAGGGACAGCAATGATCCAAAGAACAAACATTATTTAAACTGGGCACATTTTGTGATAACTGGTTTTTGTTTTGTACCAAACTTTGAAAAAGGAAGGCTTTTTTTCAGATTGTATGAATTGCAGTGTCATTGAATGTAATTATTCTGATTTTCATGTCATTTGGTTTTTTTCCTTAAGCAACTATTGGAGATCAAGGATTATATAATAATTATAACCACATAGTTATAACCATCTAATTATATTTATAATCATATAATTATAATTAATAAATATTATAAAATAAAACTATGCTGATATGATGATAGAATCACACAGTGGTCTGAGTGGGAAGGGACCTTAAAGATCACCTAGTTCCAACACCCCTGCCATGGTCAGGGACATCTTCCACTACACCAAGTTGCTCCAAGCCCCATCCAACCTGGCCTTGAACAGCTCCAGGAATGGGGCCTCCACAACTACTCTAGACAAACTGTTCCAGTGTCTCACTACCCTCACAGTAAAGAATTTCTTCCTGATATCACATCTAACCCTACTCTATTTTAGTATAAAGCCATTATATCAAAAATCTCATCGTCCGTTAAGAAAAAAGCACCCCAAAATGTAGTTGCATGTTTTTTCTTCCCTTCTGAGCAGCCCCTCAAAAAATGTGCTCTCTTGGTATCTTAATGGTGTCGTGTAAAATCTCACAATTTCTGAACAGGTCTCAGGATTATGAAACAGGGCTGAGCAATTTTTCTGCTGTCACGGAAAAAGGATGTGAGGTATAGCAAGCAGCAAATTAAACTCTTCAGGGTGAAAGAGGCATAACAAAATCTCCTTTACCATTAAAAATCTTAGTTTCTTTTCACAGTAAGGACCGACTTGCTAACAACTAGGGGGAAACATCATTCTCAAGAAAGGCCTCTTTGTCCCTTTGGACCCAGTAGTATTCATCAGTGCTCCAACACTCCTTGCAGATAATACTTTCACATCTTTTCCTTTAAGTGGTGCTTTTAACAAGCTAGATGAATAAGAAAATCCACTTTCCTAAAATTAATGGCAGAGCCCCAATCACTGTCCAGCCTTCATCCATGGGACCTAGGCAGATCTATATTCTTTTCTGCAGGTCCAGCAGAGGGAGCTTGTTTTACCCAGAAAAAAAGGCTCCATTGAAATAGCAAGTTGTTTAAATTTTGGGGAAAAAAAATATTGCTTAACCACATGAAAAAAGTCAAAATTATATGAAACAAGGTATTAAGTCTTAACAGACAAATCGTTTGGAATGGTTTTCACGCACAATTGTGCAATCTAGTAACACAACACAAAAAACCCCAAACCAAGACAAAAACAAAACAAAAATCAACCAACAAACCCCATGATCTGTGTTTGACTGTAATAATATTTTCATTGTGCTACATTTTTAGTCTAAATTAAGTCTAAAATCGGGATCAATTCTGTCATTTCAATCATCATAAAAATGTATGTCATGACAGGCATGACAGTTACCTCTTTCTGCTTAAACTTATTATTTGTATAGGGCAATAGCATCTAAGTAAAACTATGAAACTGTTGGTTAATACAGAGGAAGGCTTTAAATACTTACAACCTATTATCATTGTTCAGACTGTGGTTAGGCATTTGAGTTTGAACCACAATTAGGAGATCGTTATACGTGCTGCTGTTAAAATTATACACCTGTTGCGGTGGACCTTCTTTCATTTTTTCATCTAAGATTGGAAAAGCATCTTTCTGTCAGCCATGATAATTTACTTTGTTGTCTTGATTTTACAGATGTCAAAAATAATGTTGTCTGAGTTTTACAGATATGAAAAATAAGGATTTATAGTTAGATGTCTTGCTGAGGACTGGGTGAGAACAGAGAATTCAAATATCTGGGTTCTGTTTGGTTTGCTCTCACCACAAAATACCACAGCAATGAATGCTCTGTAGACTGAGGACACTGATAGAGTGCTGCAAAATGAGGGAAGATAAGGTCATGTTTGATAAACGTTTCTTAGTATTGGTTATTACGGAAGAAGTGATTAATTGCCTCTGGCATACCTTAACCTTTTTAGGTTATATCCATTTAAGACAGCTCATATAATTATTTTTTGGTAATTACTTGACTGCATAAATATTGGGATCCTATAGCTGTAATTGCTACTAAAGATAAAGATAAAAACTGGAAAGATAAAGTGGTACATTAAATAAAAGAAAACAAAAATTACAGTATCTTTTCATTGCAATCCAAAAAGTCTCACAGAAGCGGGAAAAGTGCTAGCATGTTTGTGGTCAGCATCTGACAATTGCCAATGGGAAAATATCAACAGGGAAATGAATTTGAGTTCTCATGGGCACTTTGGTACACTGCTGTCATCTCATTGACTAATAGTATTTTACTAGCCTGATGCTTTAGATTGTGTTGTCAGCATTATACAGAATGAACTTGTGATATACCTGTAATATACCATCCACTATGCTTGTGAGGTTGTTTAAAAATCCTCAAGTCTGAAGAAAACATTGAAAACAGATGAGGGAAGACTTTTTGATAGCCAAAGAACAGCAAGAATAGTCCTGTACAGATTACATACAGGTATTTGAACATGGGATGTTCTGAGCAACGTTCGGTGATACCAAGTTTACCTTTCCTTGAAAAAAAACATTTGTAACAAGAGTGGCAATATCCCTAAAAAGGCACAGAGAAGAAACCTGAAAGCATCTGCACAGAAGGTGAAGCACCATTTCAAGCAAAATTACACAAAGATTTGATCAATTTGAGCAACAGTTCACATAATTGATCTGCTTATGGACCATCTTGTCTTTTATTAATCTCTCATTACTTGTGTTGTGCCATGATTTTACACTAGAAATCATGACCTACAAGCAGCAGCTGAAAGACAAGAGGAATCTGTGTGAGTTCCTTTAGGAACTGGTAGATGTTTTTTGTTTCCTGAAACAGCAGTGAGTGCAGTCTGATAGCTGAAGGTAAATGCTTAGCTGTAGCAGCAAAATTTGTAAAGTTGCTCCAGCCACAGATGCTATGAGCTGACAACAGCAGGCAAATGTGGCTGTCATCATATATCTATACCTTCAGGACTGCAGAGCAGGATCAGCTGGCAGAGACTGATATTGCTTCTGATCCACGCACTTCTGGTGTTTGCTGGGAATGGCAGTATATTGCTAGAAGGATTATACTATGCTGCTAATGACTATTCATATATTAGAGGAATTAAGCAACTAGCTATTACAATGATGATTTCAGGAAGCCAACAAAGTGTTTTGAACTGAAGAAGCACAGGACTTGAGATGCACATAATAAAAAACCAAGGCATTCACATTTGCTGGTTGATGCTAAGGGGGACAATGCTGCCCAGACCCAGGGGAAATTACAAGATGTTTGGCTGTAGAATTGCAACAGAAAGGTCATGTAACTTTGTTACATAAGTCTATTGATGGAAATCATCGTATTGGAACATGTGAGAAAAACCTGTGTATTTCCAAGAAGAAAACCTCAACCTTATTAAAAAATGTTCTAGGTTTCATATGCACTTTGTTTTATGAAAGCTGAGCTTCCAAGAGTCTAATGCATTTTCAAATAATTTTTCTTTTTATAAGCAATCTCTTAATTAAAAAAATTGATTTTGAAATCCTTTTCCTATTTTGAAAGATGCTCAGGTACCATCTATGATCAGATTCAATTTGGTTATAGGATTGAAATGATCAGATGAGTATTCCCTTGTAACAACTGGTCTGACATTTTTGCCAGTCCTCTGCATAAGAGAGGTGTGTAAACATTTCTTTTGTGGTTTTGTGTCATGATTATCCTTTCCAAGAACAAGCTGTAAATCAAGTTAAATGTGGCTTCTGGAAATTTCTCCCACTACTGCCATGGTTGTCATAGAATCATAGAATAGTCTGGGTTGGAAAGGACCTTAGAGATCATCTAGTTCCAACCCCCGTGCTGTAGGCAGGAACACCTTCCACTAGACCAGGTTGCTCCAAATGCTATCAACCTGGCCTTGAACATTTGAATGGGGCATCCATAATTTCTCTGGGCAACCTGTTCCAGTGCCTCACCACACCTATATGCTTTTGTAAATAGCCCCTCTCCATCTCTTTTGTAGGCTCCCTTCAGGTACTGGATTGCCACAATTAGGTCACTATGAAGACTTCTCTCTCCTGGTTGAACAAACCCAGTTGTCCCAGCCTTTCCTCATAGGAGAGGTGCTCTGGTGGAAAAGTTTCTTCCGAATAGATGCAGTACAGTACTGTCTGAACAGCCAAGCAATCTACATTTGTGTGGCTGCTCTGCACTCTTAACACCCAGAAGTCAAAATTTTGCAAGTGGGTCTTTTTTCTTTGTTTAAAATGGTGGCCTTGACTGTAGCTATCTATGTGTCTACATCAATTATGAGTACAAAAGGTAGGATTTCAAACCAGAAGTCTCCTAACAACAGTCTGTTTTGGTTTGACATGCTCCTGACAGAGGGATATATCACCTCTAAACAGTTTTAGAGCTAGAACAACCTTCAAAAATAAAAAAAAAACCTAATACCGGTCATGAATTAAGACAGACTTTGACATGTGTGTGCCAGACAGACTGAAACAGCTGGATGTGATTGGTGTTGGCTTTCAATATCTACCCTTATTCTCCTCTGGTTTCTCTTCAGCATTATGTGAGTCATGTTTCTGCACCAGAACTCCGACTCAGCGGAGTCATAGGATGTTTTATGGATTTCCTCAGGATCACATATGTCTAATTTGCCAGACAGGTTTACTTAAAGGTAGGTTTATTATCCAGTGTATTGTTTAGACACTGTAAGATTCATATCTAAGTAAAAAACGTTCACTAGCTTTTACATTAAGCCAGTACTAACATAAGATGACAAATTCATTTAAAATGTGATTTTAAATTTTGAGATGTTCATCGTCAAACTCAGGTTTTGATAAAGGATTTTTTAAAAAACTTTATTGGAAAAGACACTAACACACTTCAAAACCAAATCTTTTTTCTGTCTAATATTACATTGCATACATACACTAAGCATTCTGCAGTCTGCACTGAATTCTCATGAAATCTATCACACATGACAACTCAGACAACTAAAAAATAAGTATAATAAGAGGCTCAATTTCTGTATTTTGCATAGTTGCAGAGATAATACTGTGTTGCAAGGTTTTAGTTTAACCACAAGAACTTTTCAGACTAATTTAGTGATTCCTTGTCATTAGCATGATTGCAATGAAACTTAGTTTATCGAAGAATTTACTTTGGAATGCAAGCCCCTTAGGACACTTACTTTTCTCAGAAAAGTGCACAAGCCTTAACAGGTGGGCTAGCTCCTCTGCATCCTTACCATAGCCCAGGAAGAAGCCTCTTATTCTGGGGCAATTTTTCTGGAAGTTATGTTACTATTTAAGTGTGCAATAACCCGTAGCATGTATCCACAGCATGGGTTCCTTTACATTGCTATAATTACACGGGAACAAGTTCAATCCAGTGAAAATTTAAGTCGTGACACACAAGGAAAGAAAGGCAGTAACATAAGGGGAAGATGGGCGACAGGGTGAGGGGATTTTACTAGCAGCAACAGCAGAATCTGGACTGTAGCAGTAACATTTCCTGCAATGTTGAAAAACTGTACTGCAGATGACTCCGCAGATGCCTTAGGGCAGAGGTTTGCTCTACCGCTGTGAGTTAGAGTGCTTATACACCCAAATGGTCTTGCTGTGCCCTGATAGCCACACATTGAACATAAAAGAGATGGCATGACTTTAGTTCAGATCTACTTGCCTCTGAGTTCTGCCTTTTTGTAGAACCCTCTTTTCCTTAATGTTGCCATTGCCTGTTCTAATGTAAAGCAACCTTGCAACCCTGTGAGCACAGCTAAGTTTCTTCTGCTTCTGCTACCAAGTTAGGCCCAACCAATGGTTCTTGGATCATTTTTGAATGGAAACACTGGAAACATGGTGTGCCAGGATTATTTCAAGGAGACATGCTGGTGTTCAATACCATTAGGTCAAGATTCTGAATTTCCGAATTAGGAAAGGTCTTACCTAAATTTCAGCAAGCACAGTCAATTAAAGAAACTAACATGCTATCAAACCAAAGAATCTCCAGAGGCACGTGCTTTGTATTCAGACATGCCAACACAGTCTAACGTGACAGGTTTTCCCTTGATGCCGACAGCAACTAGTCAAGTTTAATAGTTACAAAGGCACAATGTGAGTCAAAAGCAGAAGCTTTGATTCATACCTACTAATGTCACAAGCACACTTTTCACTTTAAAATGTTATAAAAATCACTCCTTTTCTTGAATGACACACATTACCATGTAATTAGTAGCTTTGCATTCAGTTTTCTGACAAGAATATGGTTTATTTTCAACAAAAGAGAAGGATGAGGATGGAAGCAACAGAAAGAGATTACTGGGCTGCAAGAAGGCCCTAAATATGAAGTGGATATGCATTTTATCTACATTAGACCATGCACAAGTATTACAGATGTAAAAGTCTTTCATTTAACACAGTCTTAGAAAGAATTGCAATTAAAGATATGCACACACGTTTAAGTGCGGATATGTGGCTTTGCAGACTGGTAAAATAATTTAGACCTTTGAATCAAATCCAGAACTGCAAATACTGGGACAGAATAAAATCCAATAAATGGAATTAATTTGCAGCACAATTGTGAATATTCCAATTATTATTCCAGCACATACAACCAGGTACATTGGATGAAGATATTAAAAAAAAAACAGAAAAGAAAAGGAAAAGAGTGAGATCTGAATACAGTGGTAAACTGATATATTTTTAGTTATTTGTGGCTGCTAGATAGCCAACTCCTTTTTTCAAAATCACATGGAATTTGCCTGAAACAATGTAATCTATATTCATTCACCTTGGCAAAATGAGAAGCTGAAAAATTCCAGGAAATCTTGCTAATCTATACATTTAAATGTCATATGCGTGGCTGGGTACCTCTAACTCCCAGGAAAAACATAGCGCACACACATGTGCTAGGCAAGATGCATGTTACAAAGCCTTTGTCAATTCTGAAAACATAGAAGAAGTTTTTGTACCAACTAAGATGCTCAGTCTCACTTCTCTGGCTATTGCTTACTTCTCTGGCTCACACAGACTTTGTGGGTTTTGACAGGGAAGATTGTCAAGCTTTCAGTATTCCATTTCTTGGCACTTATGGACTCCCCCTGCTCAACTGCCTGTGCTGTTAAGTACATATATACATTACAGAAATGTTTAAAAAATTGAGGCACTGCCATCTTATTTTTGGTTAACAGGTTTGGGTTGCTCTTATTGTTGGGTTTTTTTCCCTTTCCTGAGGATCCGAATCACTGAGGCTGGCTGGTCCCTCTGGAAATCTCGAGTACCATGGTGACGTGAGCAGAGTCAGCCACAGCTGGTTACCCAAGACCATACTGAGTCAGTTTTGAATACCTCAAGGAGGGAAACTGCACAGCCTCTCTGGGCAACTGATGTTCAACCACCCTCACAGTAAATAAGTTTTTCTTATATTTAAAAAGGATTTCCTTTATTTTGATTTCTGCCCATCACCTTCTGTCCTATCACTGCACACAACAGACAGGAGCCTGGCTCCAACATCCTTGCCCTCCCATCAGATATTTATGCACACTGATAAATTCCCCCCCTAAGCCTGCTCTTCTTGGCTGTAAAAAGTCCCAGCTTCACTGTTCAAGCTGCAAGCCCTTCATCATCTTAGTGGTTCTTCACTGGACTCACCCCAGCATGTTCATGTCTCTCTTGTACCCAAGAGCCCAGCACTGGCCACACCACCCAGATGTGTCCCACTAGTGCTGAGGACAGAGATAGGGTCACCTCTCTTGACCTGTTGTAATGTTCTGCCTGATGCAGCCAAGGTGGCTTTTGGTCTTCTTTGCCACAAAGGGACACTGCTGGGTCATGGTCAGCTTGGTGTCCATCGGGATTCCTAGGCCATTTTCTGTCAAGCTGCTCTCCTGTTGGTTAGCCCCCGGCATGTGCAGGTGCATGGGGTTATTCATCCCTGGGTGCCAGCTTTGGCACTCTCACTTGTTGAGTTTCATGGAGTCCCTGTCAGCCCATTTCTCCATTCTGACGAGGTCCCTTGGGACGGCAGCAGAACCATCTGGTGTATCCACCAATTCCTTCCACTTTTTTAACTAATTAACAGAATTGTGAAGATACTTGGTATTATCAATCTTTGCTTGTTATCACTGTCAGACACAGAATTAAAAAGTGAGACTAAATGGCAAGTTTGAGATCTTTAATAAGACAATTATTAGAATAACTCTACTAAGAACACTTGTGTTTTAAAACATTAACTCTCAAGCCTGAACAGAAATCCTTCTTCAGTGATTTACTGTTGTCAACATTTGTTATTTTGCTAGATTTGATATTTTTCTGCAGTGTCTGTCCAAAACCTGTCACAATGTGCCAGCTTGCTGTGACAGTCCAGTGGCTTGTACTGTGTGCTATGGCTATGGCAACTTTGGTTCAAATCTGGCTTTCAGCAGGAGGGAACATGTGTTTTCATACTTCCTTTTCAACAGCTTTTAAACTAATTATGTAACTTCGAATGTACTTTCACCAGGTTTTCCCCCATTGCTTTCTGAAAACAGAAAGAAAATTCACAGACCAAAATTACCACACGTTTGAAGACAGATATTGGTCAAACAGAAGGCAACGGAAGACTTCATCAACAGACTGCAGTTGCCAAAAGGAGCAGGAATATTTTTCTGCCACCATAACATTTGTGCCTGTCTCTGGCACGTATTCTGAAGGCAGCGCCGTTTTCGGCTGAGGTGTGCCCGGGGGTGCCGCAATAGTAGTGGCCACCCCGGGGAGGCTGGCCGCAGGTGGCCCGTTATAGCCGGCCCACGCTAGGTGGCAATGCTTGCGCGGCTCTGCAAAAGGGGACAGAAAACACCGCATCGGACGTGCCCTTTGCAGCCTGCCGTGATCGTATAGTGGTTAGTACTCTGCGTTGTGGCCGCAGCAACCTCGGTTCAAATCCGAGTCACGGCACAGTGGAAACGGAGTTGTTTTAGCCCTCACGCTCGGGTCCTGGTGCTGGAGACAGCAACGGGGAGGCGACACCCACGCAAACCCTCGCGGCAGGAACTGCAGAAACTACTTTAGTGTCTGAGGCACAGAAAAAACAAGTGAGAGAGAGCAGTAGATGCACAAAAGAAAGGTTCATGTAGCTCATTGCTACCTGATAAGGTGGTTGGCACTCTTTGCACCGTAAGATTTTTGTCTCCTGTGTGATTTCAAGATCACACAAATGTTGTTGTACTAATGTTGTCTGGGACAACATTTTCTCTGATTTCACGCTGCGAGTTTTTTAATAAATGTCCTTGCTCTCTCCCAGCAAACATTGATTTCTTTCTATGATCTGTCCCCAGGGATTACTCACCAAAAGAAAAATTCCAGAAGAATTTTTCCAGAAAGAGCAGCGAAAGAGGCATTAAGTTACATGCAAATTATTTCTTTACTGTGAGGCCTTATAGTATCTTTACTCCAAGAACTATGCACTTATGAGATCAGTAACCAATAGCAGCAAATGGAAGACATCATGTCTAGGTGTAAATTTGATAAAAGAGAAGCAAGACACTGCTGGAAGTATAGTGTCCTTTTCTGGGGGGAAGGGGATGATGCAACTGAGAGGATTCTGCCACAAGGCAGAAAAATGGTTTAATAAGATTCTCTGTTTTTCAAAGCAACATTCATTCCGCCTGCTTATACTGCCTGGTGGGCATTTCTCTCTATTAAGGTGGGGGTGCTAGGGACCAGTGGTTTTCCAGTGTGGAAATGGTGAGGTAGGGATGCTGGCTGAAAGGCACAAGGGAAGAAATTTTGAAGAAACACTGACAAGTTCCTATAGTTGGTGATTTGTATACTGACTGAGCCATGTGGTAACACAGTTCTAATTTGTTACTAATCTAATGCACCCAAAAAATTATTAACAAACTTAGATTATGTAACCAATTTAATTTTATCTGTAGATAGCTACACATGCTGATGACTGAAGTAAAAACTGCTCATTTTGACCAAATGATTTCTTCATACTGAAGCACGTGGTCTGACTACAGGTAAAATGAAGAAACAGGTTGAAAAAGGAGGAAGCAACAAATATTAATTTATGGCAAATGGATTTATTTCATAGTTTCTAACAGTTGAGGCCAGATTGTCAAAAGTTTTCATTACTGAAGATAGTGTATGTCCTTCTGAGGTCAAACACTATTCAGGCAACAAGACAGAGTCTTCACAACTCTTGGCAAACTTCCTTCAGGTGTCTACCCAGAGCTAAGTAAGGAAGCAAGACAGTCTTGAAACTATTAAGATGAAAAGGGATTGCTTTTAAAGCACGGCTCACATAACTGTGAAGACCAGCAGGGAATATTTAATTCCATTAAACCCATCTATCAGCAAACAAAAATAAGAATGACCTTATGGTGAAACAAAGCTGGTGAATCAACCACAAATCTCTTTCTAGAAATTACATTTTTGTCTTTCTGGAAGACTTCATGTTTCTTGTATTAGGCCTTCTAGAGTTCTTTTGCAATTATTTTTAAGTCAAGATCAGTTCTTATACAAAGAACCCCAACAAGGCAACATTCAAAACATATTTCCAAAGAGAATTTTCTATGATACGCTAGTTTTCTTACTGTTGCTGTAGTGAAATTATTCAGACTTTTCTTTCTCAAGTATAACAGTAAAATACCAATTTATCCCATGTGGTTTTAATACAGATGCCTTCATGGCTATATCATAAAGAAGTTTACTTCTCTGTGCCAATACAAAGGTCAGTACACGTTCTCACCTCCAGCTGCGTGGTAAATAATAGCAGTAGTGCAGGTCCCAGAATAAGCACATCCTACTATGCCAGATTTTCCTAAAGAGTTTAGATACAATTATGGAGAATAAAATAAGAAGTTTGCTGCTCATATTAGAGAACAACGACAGAAAAAAAAAATCATTATTTGAGGAGCCTGGAAGCATGACATCTAAACTTGGAATTCAGGAATCCACAAGAAAGAGATTACCAGAAAAATTGAAGGAACTCTGTTGCTGGTTCCATGCACAGTTTTCAGATGCAAGAGGCACATAGGTGCTGGTTTTGCAGCACAGAGACAGTGGTTATGTTAACATTACATACTGTGTTATAAAAGAAGATTTTTGCTGATTAGCACAAAATATCAAAACTATACTCTCTTCTCAAAGATTTTTAAAGCACTATGTTTTGAGATCCCTTTGGATGGAGGCTTTTTTGTGGCAAAGAAGGAATTCTTTTGGAAGCAGTATCACAAAGTCTCATCTCCTGAGTTAGGTGCAGAGAAAACATACACAGCATTTCTGTATAAAACAGTGGAGGAAAAAGCTGTGAAACATTAAGCACAAGAATTAATTTCATGAAGCTTTGTGAAAGAGACATTTATCAGATGTGTTTGAATCTGAATGAAAGAGCTGATTTGGTTTCTGTGAAATGAGAACTCGGAATTTTAAGATGAAAACACATAGAGAAATAAAAACAACAACAACAAAAGTGAAACATAAACCATTAGTTAGATAGTTTTGGAGACATTTGATGGGTTTGGGTTTGTGCTGAGATTTTGATGAAGAAGTAAAACCAGGCCCTACTCAGTAGTTTGAATTGTAGTGCAAAAGATTGTAGGATTCAAACCTGAGTCAAAGCTTAACCCAAAGAGGTACAAGTCAAAAGCTTAAAAAATTGAACAGTAGTCTTCACTTGTGTGAAGTGAAGCTCTCTCCAGTGCTGCAGCTGCTGAAGCATTATGAATAAGAAGCAGTCTCATTTAGAGACAAGGACATGCTTGCTTTCAAGAAACACCAAAGACAGATTATGAGAACAGAACTGCAACATCAGACATTGTTTATGTAGTTCTGTTTACACATCAGGCTCAGGAATCTCTCTATCTGCCAAATTTTTCCCAATTACTACGCATTCTGAAATAATAGCCTGTAAACTCAGAGCTGAATTTCCAGAGGTAAAATCGTCCCACCTGTGAAGAGAATTCCTGGCATTCTTTGCTAAAGCACTACCAGGTATTTAAGCTTTCAGAAGTCCTTTTTACCACATATTTCCTTTCAAAGAGTCTACGTGACCACAGCCTTTTGAAAGGATTTCAGAGGGGATCTGTAAAAGTTTTAATATGAGCTGCACTCCTGTAAAGAGAATGAAAAAAACAGAATTAATTTGATTTGATGACTGCAGATTCAAAACAGCCACTGTCTTCTATCCTGCTCAACCCCCAGTGTGGACATCAGACAAGATACAACCAACTTTGCTGCACACCTGAAAAATGAAGGAAGAATAACAGAAACCTACAATAGCCTCTATTAGTGTTTCAAAAGTTTTTTGAGACTTTCTGTTCAGTGCTGCCTTTTTAAAAATTATGTGTCTTTCTCTATAACTTAAAAAGTCTACCAGTTTTAGCCCTAATCGACAGCTAATGTTAAAATACAGTAACAAGAAAGAAATGTCTCTGCAAGGACTTGATGAGTACATCATATTAGTTTTTAGTTTCAGTGCCAAGAAGCAAAGTACTTGTGCTGGGGATATGGAGATAGACATCTCCATGTCCCAAAGATTTTACATTTTATGCAGAATGAGCCATGCACAAGAACAATAGCAAGCACGAAATGACATGGGAGAGCTGCAAAGAAAGGCATGTACTCTCTTCTGCTTCTTGTTTTTAAACTACTGTTAATTTCATGCTTGCTTTCAGCTTGGTGCCTAAAGGTAGAGAAGGTTGCTGAAGTGAACCCTTCTCTCTGGCCTCCAAATCGTTCCTAGACAATAAAAAATTCATAACTTCAGAAACAGACTTATGTAAACCTGTTAATATTTTTAATATATTATTATTATTTAGACCATGGTTTCCAGGTGGAAACGTGTTATGTGGATGTGTCTGCTAGACATGATGACCTGCACATTCCAGCAACATATAAGCAATTCTTTGTGTAATTCAAGGTTCAAAATCAGTTCCAGGATTACCTCTTTGTGTTTCCTAGTCTGCAATCCTGTTATCCTTGGAAACTCTTTTGCACTGAAGTTTTTGTTTCCTTTTTTCTAATGAGAAGGGAAAATTTGATAAATATTTTCTTAGGAAATGGAATGTTGGGAGCCATCTGCACTTACGTGTTTATACTCCAAAATGAAGTTGGCTTTTAATTGTCATTTTATTGTGAGAAGAATAAATAACTATGGGGGGAAGTGGTAAGAAAGGTCTGATTATCTGCCTACACCGTTCTTGATCTCAGGTTATAGCGTGACCATTGAGCTAGCAAAACAAATATTGGTATCCCAAATAAAATAAATCAAACTGAATAACCACTGTTTTCCGGTAAGTCATCATAAAACAAGACTAAATTTTTTGAAAAGTGCAGTTTGAATTTGTCTACTGTCCTATTGAAACTCTTCAAAATCATCAATATTCTATAACTAGCAATAAGGTAATATTTAGCTACAGATGGATACTAGATATAGAGATGTCAGTTCCAGGGAGGTTGAGGTCAAGCAGGGGTGAGCTTTGAGTGCTTTAGCAGCCTCAGGATGATTCATGAGTAGAGCAAAATATTTGGCGTGGCAATTCTTGAATTTCTTTTTTAGAACTTAATTCACTAGGATCCTTTAAAGAGTATGTGCACCTGTGATGAGTTAATTTGGTATTTCTGGATTTCGTAAAATCTAACACAGCAGATGACATTTCTGAAAGACTACAGCAGGGATAGAGTATGAAAGATCATCCTGGTCTCTTTCATGCTAGTGCATATTTCTAAATTGCTTTCTTTTGGGAAATCAGTCACATCTGTCTCTTCAATTAGACCAAGAATTCACAAGCTAATTGCTCTGACATGCTCCTAAAAGGCTGAATGATATTTAGACAGGAAATTGAAGGCCGATCACAGGAATAATCATAGATATTTTGAAAAACACAACAGAAAGTGATCTTGTGAACCTAAGGAAGGTCATAACATGCCAGGGGTCACTAGCCTACTACACCAAAACTGGGACACCTAAGACCACAGCCTGCAAAGGTGATGTGCCCTCCCAGGCATGCAGGGCTTTGGTTTTTCCTGACAGTGGTGCTAAAAGAGATTTTGTTTCACTTCCTCACTCAGCAGGATGGTAAAGAATTTTCCTGCTCCTTTGGAGAGAGAGAAAGGCACCTGTCATTCACACTGAAGCAGCTGGCGTGTTGTGTGAAGCTTGAACCTGTCTGGGCTTCCTGGAGATGTTACCTATTATAAAGGTGCTGATGTCCCATCAGAGGCAGCAGTGAGAGAAAAGCAGTGCTTGCTCTTGAATTGGCTCCATATCAAATTAAAGGACCAAATACCAGAAACTCTATTCAGTAGCTTACAAAGTATTTGATTAACTCGTAATAATGATGTTTTATTAATACAGTTATTACCAGTTTTGTAATTTTTTTGTTTGTTTATTGCACAAACTGCTGTTAGTTACCATAACCGATTTACTAAATCGAAATGGTAATTTCAGAAGTTTTCACACTGAGCATCTGAGCTCATATTACTCAGTGAAACAGGGCAGTCAAATTACACACTGTTCTTACTACAAAAACAAAGAGAATCAATAGACAAATGATGGTTCCTCTTGTCTGTCACCAGCAAAGACCCTGCTAGCAGCAGTTCAGGCCTAGGTAATCAGGATTTCCACACCTACCACTGTCATATTTCCAAGCAGTTCAGGCTGGTTGTTTTATTAGCCTGAGAAACTAGGAAAGATCACAACCAAAGAGGCTTCATGGCTCAGTCCAGACATTAAGTAGCTGTAATCAGTAAAAATTCTATGGCCACTATGAGACTGCATTTATCACAATATCCATAAAAATTTAAATTAAAAAAATCCCACTTGGCAACAGGATTTCTGAATTAATATTTATGCTACGTAGTCTTTTAGAAAAACATTTTTATAAAAGTTACAGACCTCCTAATTGCTTTCTCATCTTAGTCTTAGACGTCACTAAGATTACTTTTGGTATGCAACATGTAATTACATCTCTTCAAAAGATACCACCACCCCCTGCCGTGACTCGGATTTGAACCGAGGTTGCTGCGGCCACAACGCAGAGTACTAACCACTATACGATCACGGCAAGCCATCAGGAAACTCGAATTAAAAGGGACATATTTTTCCCCTGGTGCTCTTTAAAATGCTGTACAAATGGTGCCACCTGCAGTTTACATTGAGTGTTAGCAGCAGCTTGCTCTAAACATTCTTAGAATTAATTACTGTCGTCTCGGAATTGCTTCCAGACTTATTTTTTGTTACTCATAATAATCTGCGCTTATCAGAATTGCCTAAACAAAGGCTCGGGATTGTTATAATATACTTTTCCCTGTCCCTTAGAAATCTTTTCAGAGATTTTTTTCCTATTTTATCAATAGTGGGGAAGGCAAAGTCGTGACAACAGAGAAGTCTGACAGAGTAGATACAGATTTAAGCAAATGACCAAAATCTATTGAATTGAAAATTACATTTGATTAGCTGAACCAGGTATGATTGATTCTGGTGTAAATGTTTGTATCAATGGACATCATCCTCCTTACCTCTGCCATAAGCACGGAACATAAAACACATCTTTTCCAGAATTTATGTTATCTCTGTGAAAGAATGTGGTCAAACACTACAGATGAAGTCTGAGGGGAGTAAGCTGTTTGCTTCTGTGAATGAAGACCATCAATTAATGTAACACTGAAGATGAAGTTCTGAGTAGCACTTGCCCTTTTACAGATATTCAGAGAAAAGAAGACTGCAAATGATATTCAAACAGACAGAACAGAAAAAAATTACCAGTTCTTTCAAATGAAAGCTGCAGCAGAAATCAAGCTATATAACATAAAGAAAGGTTATGACGAGGAAAAAGGAATAATGGGCAAACTCCAGGGCACTCAAGTCCTGTTCAGAAAATGCAGCCTGGTTTTTTGTGCTCACCCTCTCCAGTTATATTCATTATTTTAATACAAAATGTTGTCTGCTTAATAGCCTTGGAGAGCACAGCAGCACCACCACTGCAGTGGTACATGTCCCACTGAATCTCTGAAGGAGAAAGACATACAAAAAAACTTACTAGACTGTAATATACAAGACCATTAACATGTCTTCAGCATGCTGAGATGTGGATTTACTCTGGATGAAGGTTTGCACAGTGGGATACTTTGTGAGCAGACTGTGCAAAAGAAACATCAGGCTGGGACTTTAAAATGCAAACTTACTAAACAGACTCTGCTCTGCGCTGCTCTGCTCTGCTCTGCTCTGCCTGAGGAGCAGAGGGTCTCACTGCCTCCGTCTCAGGGTAAGACACTGGTACCTCTTACACTCACATGGAGGCCCGCCCTGCCACTGGAGCTGCAGGAGGGAAGGAGAAATTCTAGTAGTTGATGGGGGCATTTGGAGCAGAAGGGTGCCCTAATGGTAATTTGGACTGCTGTACTTCACCCTAAAGCCTTCTCTGATGGCTTAGTGTGACCAGAATAGCATTTTTAACTCAGGGGTCAGCATACCCTTCCACACAACAGGAAAATGGTATTGCTCAACATCATGGAGGTGACCAAACCTAGGAAAAAAATTGTTCAGTAGTATCTTCTCTGAGGTTTCTTATTATGACCTGTGAAAGTAGAGCTCTCAGAATATTTACTGCATTTCCATATGTATGGCTCTAAACAACTTTAGGTTTTCTAATTTCAGATTTTGTTATTACTGGTTACCTGTCTTGAAGTAATAAACAACTTAGGTTTTGAGTGAGCTCCTCAAAACATAGAGATTTATCCTAAAGACAGAAGTCAAGTAAACATTATAGATATAAGTTTTTGTCCAAGGCATCTGTCTTCAAAGCCAGGGCATTAAGTTAAAATTATTGCACCTCGAGGTGCTTTATAGCATGATAATCAGGAGATGATGGAGATTTTAAATGTGGTTTAAGTACTTGTGGCTGTGATGAGACGGGCTTCTTCCAAACTCTGGAAAGTGTATTGATCCACTGTAGTGTCACCTCCCCTTGCAGTCATAGGGGTGCTTTTATTTTTGCAGCAGTGAAATAGGTTTGCTAGATTCTCCTCAAAAAATGTCATGTGATTTTTTAAAATCCAGGTGTCAGAGAAACAACAACTACAAAAAAACCCCACAACAATACTGCATTTCCTGCCTTGCAGGGGCAGCTTTCACCAGACAATAAAGCATGGGCATTAAAGCCATCAAAGGGTGTACAGGGAGGGTGAGAGAATGCCATCCATATCTCCAGGAGAGGATGAACCTACTCCTCTTCCTGCTTAAAGGGCTTTCGTTTTGCTGAGCCTAGGACAGAGAGACTGAGTACTGGCAGGCACTTAGACCTACTATAAATGGATTATATAGAAATATAGAAGAGTTTCCTGTGTTGTGTATGTGTTTGCCATTTGGCTTCAGTACCTTTCTTAGGCAGATTCTGCACAGAACTTCAGTTTAGTCTGTGTTTAGATGGAAAATACAATTAACGCCCATTAGAAGTAAAGCCTAGGCTGAAAAGACTCTGGCAATTCATTAGACAGCTCTGCCACCGGCAGGTAGTCTTTTCTTCTATTAATATTATTTCTATTAGTAGGGCAACCACTCTTTTTTTTCTATGTGATCTCCTACACTAAGTGTCCTAGTACAGAAGAGTCACCTTGGGATTCCTATTTTTCTTAGAATTCCAGTACATTCCTAGTATAATGCTTTTCTTTTGCTCTGTGCACTCCCATAATCAGTCAAAAAAGTCAAAAAAGACTACGGAAATGTCTATTATTTTCCCTTAGCCACCATCATGTAACTTTATTGTGAACGAATTGCTTTCCCTTCTAATGATTTTATTTTTCTTTTCTGTTGCTCTTTTCTATTCCTGCAGCTTTCAAGTTTCTTTTTGGTAGCCAGAGGCCTAGAGTGAATAAAAGGATTCAAGCATTCTTCCACCAGAACTCTATCTGCTTACAGAAACAGAATATTCTCAAAGCCAGTCTGGCTAGTTCTGTAACTACCTATATTTAAATAAAGGCGTTTATGGCACAAACAAAGCAAGTGACAGACATGGCTAAAATCCTCAAAGTAACAAAATTCCATACCATCAGCATTACTTAGTTCCAACCACAGTTGTGTAATAAGCCTTACAGCACAACTCCTGTGTCAATTATGAGAAAATTGTTGTCAGCTGCCAATCACCTCACTTTGCAGAAGCTACAGGCAGCAGAGTGCTCCGGTCAGCATTCTAAAAAGTAGATGCACTTATGTTCATGAACAGCAAACTTCCAAATTCTGTATAGCAAGTAGAATTTCCTACCCTGATGCCCAATCCTGGTATGCAGTCCAAACCTGCACTGACATTTCATTCTACCTGTTTCTGATACAAGTGAATGTGTCATCTGTTGTTCCTTCATTTTGTAACTTCTATCCTCTTGCAAAATTCTCCATCTTACTGAACATTCATGTAGATTGTATTGCTACAGTTGAAGATCCTCATGGGTGGGAATTTTTTTCCTGAATGATTCTTGCTGTTTAAAATTTTTTCATACTATTCAAGGAAAACATGTAAGTCAAACTGGATTATCGGAATGTACACAGTGGCTTGCCTGAGGTGTAGCATGAACTAGTACTGATCTCTCCGTAATTCTGATACTGAATCTGTAACCTGTCCTCAGGGGTGAAGAGCTAATGTCCTGGGAGGGGAGCAAAATTTCCCTGTACCTCCAAACATAGACTGAGAATAGGAAAGGTCTCAGGATGTTCTTTTATTGTCAGATACATGTTCTTTTAAACTAACAGGACGTAAGCACAACTTCCCATTTAACATCTGTTGTTAGCAAATTACTTGAGGTATATCCAAGGGAAGGTTTTTATATATATAATGTTCCCAATATTTTAATTTTCTTTTATTGTAACACAACAAAATACTTTCATCTAAAGCCAGGAAACTATCATGTGTATCCCAACAGTTGCAAACCACACAAGAGGGAGGATGACTGTTAGGCAGTTTTAGAGTTTGTTCAGCACCACGCGCTCTCTTCTGATGAAGAAAAAGGATATGGCTTTTTAAGCCAAGATTTGCTAGTCCTCTTCAATATGCTGTGTTTTAACTTGTTCTCAGTGGTTTCAGCTTTCTAAATAGCAGCACTTTCTGCACACATATTCTTGCATGATAGGTAAGTCTGGAGAAAGCACCCAGAGAAATCTAAGACATAAATCACGTCCGCATTCAGCTCAGACACTTGCAAGCATCAAAGGACAAGTGAAATTCCTTACAAGGAGATAGTAATAAGCAAGGCAGTCAAACTAACAAAACTGAGCTAAGGCCTCATAAGTTATATGATCTATACATGATAACAGTTTGTAGACTGAACATGTCTTGATAAGAGTTTTCAACTAAACATTCGTTAATAAAGCAGGTATTTGATCACTCTGTGTTTATTGTGAGTTCTTTCTAGAAGCACTCAAAAAAAGTATTAAGGAGATAAAACATTAGCCTTTTTGTGAGATCAGAACTGACACAGCCCACACCCTCCTGTCAGTCTGGAAAGTCATGCCTTTGGCTTTTATACCCCAGGAGGTATTCCAGGGACAAGCTTCACAAGCTCTGAGATATGCTGATCATTAATGGCTCTTAACTCCAGCCTTCTCATAAAATGAGGGTAAGCATTATCCTCCATACACCTTTCTGGCAGAGTAAATTGCCCCATGTTTCAACAAGTGGAAGGGGCAGAGCCACAGGGTTATGCATCTTCAGCTATATGCAGTTGTAAATCTTAGCTAGTCAGATTTTCAGGGCACTGTCAGTGCTGATGAGCAGCACATGGCTCCCCCAAGACTTGAGGGTATGTATCCATCTCATTAATCTTTTTCCTATTGTAAGCAGAACTGCTTCATATTTCTTTCACCATGAGTCCTGAGCAAATTTGTTTGTGCCTTCTGTGTAGGCATAGGATACAGAGGACCACAGGAAAGCACTAAAGTAAATTATCCTGTGAAGGAGTATTTCCAGCCTAAATTTACAGTCTCGGTTGGATTTTAGCTTGCCGTGCCTCACAGACTAGCTACCCCAGACTAAAGGTAACAATGACTGTGTGAGAACAGGTGCTGCCTGCAAGGTGAAACAGAGCTGGGAGCTCCAGTCACATCATCAGAAAATAGTAGCCTATGGTTCTGCTCTTAGTCACTGTGAAAGTCATAATGTTATAGCAAAAGAGAGAAAGCATCAAAATTAAAGGCTGGCTAAAGAGAGACAGTAGAGTCCTCAAGGCTGAATTCAAGTAAATAAATAGGTTGTTAGAAATGAAAGCCTAAGTAAAGCAGAATTTCCAACCGAGAAGCTGGAATGTAGTGGGATGCTTTTCTAGCTCAAACAGGTAGAGGATGTCCCCAGTTTTCAGATCCTTTTGTTTGGTTAGATAGTATCTATCCTTCAGATTGCAAGTTCTCTATCCTTCCTGAAAGTTAAGTGCAGTCATCTTAAACCTACAGAAAATAAACATTTTCTGAAGTTGTGAAACAAGCTGATTCCTAAGAATCAGTTTTGTTGATGTAAATCAGCTCCTCCTGCTGTCAAGGAGTATGGAATAGTTGACCCTAGACAGGTTCCTGTCTTTTCCAGGTCTCAAGGAACGTGAGTTCATGCATTACTACTCATGCTATAGTCTTCCCTCTCCCCATTACTCTCTCTTTCTCCATTAGCCTAATTATTCTGTGTACTTATCTCATCCTGTAAACCGGTACATATTCAGAGGCTTACTCAAAATGAGGGAGTCTGTACTGTAACATGTTCACAATACTGTATCAATTTACCTCACTTATCATTGCAGCAGATTTTGTAGGAGTTCATTTACTCGTGTATATGTATCCAAATGGGACAGATGGATGTAGGATTTATGCAGGGATTTGTTGTGACACAGCTGAGGAGCATGATGTCAGCTGCAGTCCTGTACCAGGCCCTAGCAAATACATGAAGAAAAGGGTGCTGAAAACAGAATAGACAGAGATCCTTCCTTCCTTCTTTTTTTTCCCCAAAACCTGTCAATACTGATGTGAATTTCTAGGATAAATGAATGAAATGTTTCTTGGTCTGACTATGATCAATTTGTCTGAATCTCACAGCGTCTGTCCATGATATGCAGCTGTGTAATCCTTATGACTGGATGAACACCATGGCCATAGTCTGATAAGTGTGCTGTGAATGCACTCAAACTGTTCAAACTAGTCCCAAAGCATAGATACCTGACTTTAAAAAGGTGGGTCAGTAGTTGTCTGCTCCTACAGCCAACGCAAAGAAGCCGAGGCCGCAACTTTGTGTTGCATTCTGTGACTAACTGGGGAAAACCAGATTTGACTTCCAGGCTGGATCCTAAGCAGGATTTCACTGGCCAGTGATCCACTGGCACACTGTCCAGAATATCTCCAGAACCACAAGTCAGCAGTGGTGCTGTGTTTAGGATACCATGGCACTGCGATGGAGAGGAACAAAGTGAACATTTTCTGGTTACCCTCGTTTGCAGCACATCAGCTTCCTAATAGAAATGGGTTTAAAAGACTAGAAAACAGGTTCTCAAGCCCTGTAGAATCACAGATCTCTTCAACCTTCACTACAAAAAAAGACTGAGGTTCTACAGCATGTCCAGAGAAAGGCAATGAAGCTGGTAAAGGATCTGGAGCACAAGTCCTGTGACGGAGCTGGGGTTATTTAGCCCAAAGAAAAAGAGGCTGAAAGGAGATGTTATTGCTTTTTACAACCACCTGAAAGGAGGTTGTAGCTGGGTGGGGGTTGGGCTCTCATCCCAGGTAACAAGTGACAGGACAACAGGAAATGGCCTCAAGTTGCACCAGGGGAGGTTTAGATTACGTATTAGGGAAAAATGCATCACTGAAAGGATTGTCAAGCATTGGCACAGGCTGCTCAGGGAAGTGGTGGAGTTACCATCCTTGGGGGTGTTTAAAAGACACATAGATGTGGCACTTAGGGACAAGGTGGCGATGGCAGTGTCAGGTTAATGGTTGGAGTAAACGGTCTTGGAGGTCTTGGAGGTCTTTTCCAACCTAAACTATTCTATGATTTTATCATTCTATGCCTTTTTGACTTATAAATGAAATGTGTGGTTTTCAACTACAGCCGAAGTCCCTTACTGATTTCTTCTTAACAAATGAGAACTCGAAAGAGAAGAAAGCACTGTTCATCCACCAGGAAGACTGTACCTCTCTGACAGAGCTGATTTCTAAAAGTGATTTCTAAGCAGAGGCATCATTTCACACATGGGTATGTACTGAATTCCTTTATTTTTATTAAAGCCTGCAAAACTATTTCCTATTTTTACTTCCCAGTGATAGTGGTGTGTATAATAGCAGTGAATTCTCCAGCGTTCTGAATGCCATTTTTGCAGCAAGGAATGAGGACAGGTCAGCATCATGGAAACTACTAAAGAAGTAAGTGAGCACAAGACAAAGAAAGTCATTGCCCTTTTAATCAGATTTTTCATACCTATTTTTTATATATATTCCACCCTAAGTTATACTATCATAAAAAATCCTATGTGTCTGCAAAGGTCATCATAAGGAGTTCAACTTCTTTTTAGATGGCTGCAGCTTACATTCATCAGTTTTTAAAATGTATTCTGCATTACTGTAGGGAATATGACTACTAACAAAGTATCAGCATTCACATGTTATTCAGACTGTTATGGAAGAGTTACTTCTTGAAAATCTTACCCTGCAGGCCTTTTTGGAAACATCAAAGCCAGGTAATCAAAAAAGTCATCAAATTATATCCTACAAGTAATGGGACTGGCTCTGAAATTCAGTTTGTGATATTTTTGTTAAACATGTTTTAAAATAACATTTAAATAAGATTTCAAAGTTACCCATATATATTTATTTTCTTTTCTTATATCCTTTATAGGGCTGAAGACAAAATATATCAATTGGAAAATAGATTTACAGTGGACTGGGTCACACAGAGAATTAAATTATGCCATAAATCTGTTCCCTGAAATATTAATTTTTACTTTCAGAATTTTAGTTTTATTCAGTAAGGAATCAGATAATAGTTATTTTCACTTAACACAAAGATTGGGTTTTTGTTTGGGTTTTTTTTCTCACTGCTCTGCAGATGAAAAATAAATTAAAATAAATTACACATCTTGCAGGATTATCAAAAGTGTTAGTTACCATGCAAAAGAATGAGTGAATAAAATTCTTTGAAATGTCTTATTATTTACCATGCTTTACTCACTAAAGCAAAACCCACAATTTTCAGTTCTAAAAGATAAAGCGTCTGTGTGCTCTTTAAAACATCTTATGTTACTTCTGCTCAGGCTGCCAGATTCCCATATCTGAACTTCTCCATCTCCCAAAAAAGCCATCAAAATTTATTTTCACATAACATATCCTCAAGGGTTAGTTATGCAACATTCAGCTTCGCAAATTTCAGCTACTTTTTAATGTTGTTTGAAGATCAAACAAGGTTTAACCAATCAGTAGTAGATATAGAGGATTTATCTGCAACCACACTGTGCTGTTCCTTTAATACCTTTCAGCAACATAAGTGCTTACATCCTAATAGGTTTTTAGCTTAAGATCTAATCATCCATTCTTGAATTAAGATGCTTGAATGAAGCCAACTCATTTGGAACTAAGCACTTTAATGTCAACAGAGACATATGGTATTGAGACTGAATTACAAAGGATCTCTTCTGAGCCATCTATTACAAAAGCAAGACTAAGACTCCAGCATTATTATTAGTTTACTCATTTATTTGCTAGCAAATAATTGAGAGTAAGATCTTCTTAAGAAAGTGGAAATGGTCTAATAATTGCAGTCTGGTGGTACAGTACATTCCCGTGTACATTGATTAAATCTCCCACATCCATACTTTATGGCACTATGCTCAGTTGTAAAATCTCCATCTGAAACTGAGAGAAACAAAAAAAATATGCCGTGAAACAACTTTAGCCCAGTGATTAAAATTTTAGGTTATCAGCAGTAATGTCAAGTCTTCTAACATTTATTAAAAACTCTAGATATTTTCTTGCCCTGAATTATTCAAGTCTTATTATCTGACAAATATTTCTTTAAGAAGCTTTTGTGACAGAATTTACGGCAATAAATAACACACTCCATCAAATATAAAGTTAAAAACAGAGGCTTCCTTTTGTTCTCAGGCTGTTCCACTCTCTCTAGTCTCAACATGGTGCTGGGAAAAATATGCCAGAGTAATCTCCTGTAGCATCAGTAAGAAAAAATTAAGTGGACATCCTTCCGCATTTTTTGTTTATGGAACAAAAAGGGCAAACAAACAAACAAAGCAATACAAACTGAAACTGAAAGTGTATTTTTCTGGGATGGTCCTTTTACATAGAATCCAGCAGCTTTAAAATGTTCATGACCATATAAGAAAATTGTTGCCAAGATGTTGCATTTAAATACCATTGTGTGGCTGAGATAAAAGTCAAAGTTTTGCTATAATGCTGTCAAGAGTTTCTGCCTACATTTGTAAGGAAGGTATGGTTAGAA
Source organism: Rhagologus leucostigma (assembly GCA_013397725.1). Taxonomy (NCBI): domain Eukaryota; kingdom Metazoa; phylum Chordata; class Aves; order Passeriformes; genus Rhagologus; species Rhagologus leucostigma. Next base: position 887,465 of record VZTD01004640.1, on the reverse strand, counting down.
AATAAAGTTGCATTGTCTATTTAAGCCGTGTGTTGCCAAGAGCTCCAGCAGACAGTGGTCATCTCTCTGCATTGCTGTTATTGCATAAATGCATTCCTACTCTTGGCTCAGTAAAACTGAAACATGGGCTCTCATCACAGTCCACGTGCTTTCCCCCTTTAAAGGCAAATACCATCCAAAAGACAGAACTGCCTCCTCTGTGTCACCACGATAAACACCTGGCAAACATGACTGCAGAAGTAAAAACATGCAGTGCAGTTCTAAAGGGAACATCAGCCACTTCTATACTGTAAAGGGTTGGACATAGTTTTCCTTTGTCCCAGCAAAATGTGCAGAAGAACCAGGGTCGTGCATTAGATTGGTTTTATCCGAAGATTTTCAGCTTTCAGAGATCTCCTTTCTTTATGAATATAGAGACCTTCTATAAAAGCTTGTTGACATGGAAAAAATTGCTTAAAATTTTCTTTATATTTGCTAAATATTACATTAAAGTATAGAGGTTTGCTAATAGCTTGAGAGCTTAATTTTTGATTTTGGAATCTATGTTATTAATTACCTCAGAAATAGAAAAAGCAGTTTAAAAATAACATTAATTTCCAAAAAGCTCTGCAAAGCAGACCTTCTTATTAAAAATGTTAGAAAGCAGAAAGGTTCTTGTCATTGTCTAAATGCAACCATTATGAAAGTGACTTTAAGAACCATATGAATTGTAGTACAGCACAGATTAGTAGAACCCACCTGAAGAACACCCATTGCATTTCTCCCTGTGAACACGCAGTTCTGGTTTTGTTTTGGTTCAGTTGTGCTGGTTTGCTTCGGCTTACTTTTTATCATTTCCAAAGCTTATATTTAAGGTGGATCGTGAGCTGTCAGCTGAGTGTCACTGAGATCTCAGCAGGGGCCTGGCTGCAGTTAGGCTCTGTACAGGTCAGACCACAAAGCCCACAAAGCCAGGTCGTGTTCTCAGTTTGTATTCAGTGCAAGTAACACACAGACACACACCCCAGAGAGAAATGTGGCTTTTGGCATGTGCCAATTCGGTAAAGCCGATTCTTTAGCCAGGACAAAGGCAAGTGCCATAGCAAACAGTGGGAAATGGGGGAGCTGTTATTCCTGAAGCTATTCTCCACAAAGAACTCGAGGGATTTTGAGCATCTTCAGCCTGAAGAGCTCCTTTTTTTCTGTTCTGATCTCTTGTACAGGTAGATTGCAACACTGAGGAGTTCTGTGACTAGCATGCCTGAAATTTTAAAGTGGACCACGGAGACACTGACATCATGAGTACTTTCTTCCCAAGTGGCGAAAACTGTTTCAGTCAAGATTTGGAGGTTTTTCTTCCAAGGACCAGAAACATAATTTTTCATCAATGAAAGCAATATGAACAACATGGTTGTATCAATCCTGGATTTATTCACAGAGTCTTATATAACATGTGCAGGAAAGGCATTTTTAGGGATAGAGGAGAAACCCATGTTTCCAATTCTCTTTGAAGAACAACTAGTATTTCTTCACAGTCTAATTTTTTGTACTAATTATTTGAGGGGTCGTGGGAGACATTAATGTTAAATTAAGGAGGAGGAAAAGAACAGACTTGAGGGGTTGAATAGCAGCTGTAGTGAAGAAATCTACCAGACGGTAATTGCACAAGTCCTTAAATACCCTGAACTTAATCTGAAAGCTTCTCTGGTGTAGAAAGGCATGTGACAGAAAGGCATCGTTTCAGCATCACCAGGAAGTCTTTTGTTCACTTACACAGAGCCTCACTTGCTCAGGAGCTCATAGACAGAGCAGCAGCTTTCAGCTCTAAGGAAGGTAATGGCACATGGTGGTACAAAGCCAACACCGACAAATTGAAAGCACAACCAAACAAAAATGTACCACCCCTTGGGCTAGTTTCCTGCCAAGATCCACCTGTTAACTTTTATGTAGGAATATAATACAGTGTACAGTCCTTAAGAGATACCAGGCAACTGTAAACATGGAACAGGACATCTTTTGTGTGTGCAGGTTAACTACAAAAAACATTTTTTCTTGGTGATTTGCTGAGAGAAATGGCATAAAGTCTGATAAAATTAACTTGTTGTAAATTCAAACTTCATGTGAAAATGCACACAAGTTTGTTACTTTTAAAGGAGTAAGAGCATGTGTCCACTTTTCAGTTTATTCTGAAATGCACCTTAATTGTGAAGATAAACATAGGTACACCCACTTAAAAGATTAGATCATAATGTGCTATGAGTAATAAAACAAAAGCAGATTCTTACTTCTGAGATCAGAATAAAGTTATTCATTCCTCTGAAGAAGGAATGAATAACTTCACACAGTAAAAGTCTAACTATGACAGTATTTAAAATAAATACAAAATAATTTCCATAGCTAACAGCTAGGATTCTAAACTATCTGGTTTTCTGGCCAGTCCTTACATTCAAAACATTTTGTTCCTTGCAAAAGCCTGTACTCCCTTCTGAATTGCAAAGCAATGTTTCGTATTTTGCTGCCATTCTCATGAGCCACCACGCGAGGGACTTACATTTGCAAACCAGATTTATACCCGCATTAAACCTGTTGCTTATGTTAAAATGAAAACTTTTGGGAAAATATCTCTGTACTTGACATCAGTAATGCTGATAACACATGCAGAAGATTTTACTGCAGCAAATCAAATTCATCTGTTTATATTGTGAGGTGATGTAAGTAGATGGTGGTAGCTTATAGAGCAAAAAATTCACAAAAAGGAAATATTTTTTTTTAAACAAAAATATTAACAGCGATAAACTCCACCATTTTCTTCCTTGTTTAGGCAGAGGAAACTTTCATTCTGCTAAATTAATATATGACCAATATGCCTGTAGAAAATGAAAGCATAGATTTCATTTGTTCTAAACACAGAACTGACATGAACAAAGGACAATATGAACAGGAAATGCCTGCATCACCAGTGACAGGGGAAAATTTTACCCAGAGCTTTTGTGCTGTTTTAAAATCAAATATAACTATACTTGGAGGTGCTTAAACCCTACTCCCTGCTGAAGCTTCAGACACTTTGTAAAAGTTAAGATTTTCCTATATGGTATCCCTGCAAATCAAACTAAGGAATTTTGACACAAGCGAGCTGTAAGCAGATGAACCCTTTCTCAGAGTACAATTATAGACAATAGATGTGTAATAACAACTCCAAGATCATGTGGGAATAATGTCTATTGTTCCAGAAGCAGAGTAGCCATGTCAGCAAGGCGCAATGCCATACTGATGAAGTAACTCTTCACAGTGCAGAAATAGTTGAGGAATTGCTACTATACTGTATTATATGGCAAGGAAATGCTCTTCGATTTCAAATGTGTGTTCAAACTACTGATTTTTCTTTAAAAAGGCAGGTTCTTAATTTGAATTTTCTGAATGGAAGTCAGGTACAAGCAAGAAAAGTGAATACATAGTTTTCACCCTTAATCAGCTGGCTGACAGATCTTCATGGCTTTTAATCTGACTTGCTAGTTTGGACTACAATCAATCAAACAAACAAACAAACAAACAAAGAAGGTGTCTTATTTTTTCTAGAATTTAGAGTAGATTAGCTGACTTCAGGAAAAGAACATACTGTTTTCTCATGAAGACAAATGCAAAATTTTCTTCCAAATACTGACTAAAGTAAAAAGACTTTTAAGTTGAAATTGTTTGGTTGGAGAGTAAAATACAGCCAAAGGACTTGAAAGTGGAATTAAATTGAATAATAAGCCAAACCAACTGGAAAAAATTGAAAAGAACAATCACACATATGTATCATAATTATCTAACTGAAATATGATTTTATATATATATATGCATGTAAGTTATGAAAAAACTGAAGGACTTGCAAGTCTCACAGTCCTTTTCCACAATCATGAATAGAAAAGCCCTCACAACACCTCATAAAAACTGGGAGATTTAAAATTTTTTCTACTAAACTGTTCCCTCATTGTATAGCATGCTAGCGGAGAGCTAATGCAGGCACAGAGAGCTGAACTCTTTGCTTTCTCACAGATAAATGAGTAAAAAATCCATAAAAACATACAGCATACAGTTCCAGCAGACAAATTGTCTGTTGTCCACAATCCTTTGCCTACATTGCTTGCAATCTTTGGAATGCAGAAACTGCTGCTTGAATACAGCACCATGCACAGGAAGACTGTGCTCAGCTGACGTGTATGCTACATAATATTAAACACTTCTGTACTAGTAGCACTGGATATTGTCTGTAAAAACAAGGACCTAAAAGACAGAAGGATTGCTGTATTTCCCAATCCCAGGAAATCTAAACTTCCTTGTCATAAGGAAAAAAGATTTTTAGAACATATGTGTCATATCTATTGTCTGTAACCCCAAATGCAGAGAGGTGTTTGGAAATCCAGTGAAGTGCAGTTAGCACTTGCCAACAGGTTAGTGTATCATGCTGTGGTGAGTGTTCTTTCACACCTCCAGGTACTAAAATGGAGAAGACAGTGCCATTAAGACCAGAAAATTATACTAGAAATTAGTAATTGCTGAAAATGATCTGTCAGTGCAGATCTGTTTAAACAATGCTGATATTCATCCACTGGGAAAAGGAAATGCCATCTCCCTAACACATGCATGCACGGGTGTACGTGACAGGTATTTTAATGAGGAGATTCATAAAAAATTGCTAAAATTTGACACAAACAAAATATTTAGCATGCATTCTCTTGGGGTATTTACCTGGGGCAGTTAACTAACGAACATTATACATAAAACACTGCAGTTTCTCTGTGGACACACACTTCTTCAAGTGCTGGCACACCTGTAGTTGTAACAGAATGCTAAAATACAGGAGAAGCAAAATCAGATGTGTTTGTGACATTAGTTTTTAATTATTTACTTGTTTTGTTCCATCTGCTTTTCCTTGTTCAGCCAGCAAAGATTTGGCAATGTCTGCACCATCCATGTGAATGTTCTCACCCTGCAACTGTCAGGAGCACCATTTTAACCTTGTCATTTGACTATTTAGGAACTTGCCCTTGCTTATGCTATTTGTTTTACTAATTAATTTGTGGCTTGATGAGGAATGCTGAATGCCTCACAGTCAGCCTTTCACAGGACTGGGCCATTCCTTTGTTCTGTGGTAAGAAAAAAACTTGGTCCCACATTCATTCCTTGAGGAATCTCATTTCATTTCATTATCTCCTCTGTTGGACAGGAAACATCACAATTTCCATTTTTATTTTCTTTCCAGATAGACAACTCCCTTCATGCTAGGTCAAGTGTTTCTCTGAGGTTCCTATGGACTGTATCCACAGAGTAATATTGTGCATTCAAATAAATTAAAGAAATTGTGTTTACATTGACATTATAATGTTTATAAAGCAAACATTTGCTTTATAAATAGAAGCATCCTTCTATTTTGAGTGTTTTTTTTCACGAAGTCTTTCACTTTAAGAAATACTCTTTGTAGCCTGCCTCATTAATAGAGATTATATTTATAGCTTCTCAAGCAATTACCAACATTCAAGGAAATAGCTCTAACATCCAAAGGACCAAATTTTTTCTCCTTGCTTGAAAACTGTGTGATTCAGAGAATTCTATTAATGTTCACATCGAGTTTACTTTAAAAATCTTGGTTTCTTCTGCCAAAAATTTTATGCTCAGCAACTGCAAAATGCTGGTGTTGTTTGTCCTTGCAAACTGAAATATTTCAAATACTGAATTTCCCAGCGCCTCTTTAAATTACTTCATTTTACCTATCGGAAAGTTCTGAAGGACATCATTCCTAGATGACATTTCTAACATTTCTTACAGTTTACCTCCATCAGTTTAGCTGTTCCCATAAATTTTCACTGATGCCACAGTTACGCAACACTCTAAGTGAAGACCATAAAAACATGAGGCATCAAGGCCACTTCACAGAGGGAGCTTGGTTTGTTTTCCTTTCATCCTTCTCAGCTCCCACATAGGTTACTAGAGAAGCAGCTTTACAGTTCCTGTTAACTCAATTGCTAGACATGGGAAGTATAATATGAGGGAGTTATGTCAAAAAGATGACATTTTTACCCAGAGTAGGAAAGACTGTATCAGGTTTTTTGTTCTTTCTCTTGAAAGATCAGTGTAAAGCCTATTTTCTCTTACTATTGCAATTAACATTATTCCTAAAACACAATCTGTTCTGTTCCTTCTACTTGTAGAATGCTAATGCATTGCTTTCCCGCTCCTCTGGTGTAAAACATCACTCAGTTGTAGCTATAATTATCTGATCAAACAGCTCTTGGTCATACTAGAATCTAAACTACCTATCATTGTTTTGAGGTATGGAGCTTTTTTTCCCAAAAAAACGAACATGTAATATTTGTGCACACATGTATATAAAGACATCATAAAAAAAAATCTCTGTTTGCCTTTGGTTAGTACCTGATTCATGCTATTTCTTTCTTTTTTCAGTTCATCCTTTGCCCTAAAGACTACATTTTGATCATACTCAAGACCTTGCTTAGAGCATGAGACTTACAGTACAGGAAAATTTCTCCCAGGACAAACACAGAGAGAATGAGTACTTGGGAAAAAATGTTCAAAGAAACATGATTTATACAAAAAGATGAAGGAGGAAACTATTTAGGAAATGGCAGACAGAATCAAAAGAGAAAAAAAAGTTTATTTCTTCATAGACCTCTGAATCTGCTCAAAGTTTCCAGATTTATGGAACTACAGAACCAAAGTTTTTACAGTAAGTCCTGCAAGGCTTCTGCCTAACTGATTGCTCCACATGAATTCTTTGATATTTCTAGACAAACAAGATTGGAAGAAACACTAACGTGTGTATATGTGTATATATACATATATAACATAGATAACAGAGAAAGAGAAACAACAAAATACACTTTTGCATGCCAAATCTTTTGTTTAAAGCATGTAGGAGGAATAAAATGGAATGAAGGCAAGGTCACGGTTTCAGTACTGGTCTGTGTCTAGTTTTGCCTGCACAGTACAAGAAGGACCCCACAAACTGGCTGAAGGTGTAGGGAGACCACTGATGCAGTGGGGCTGGAACCTTTGACCTGCAAGGACCGGTTGCAGGCCCAGGGCCGGTTCAGCTGGGACAGGAGGCACCCAGCAGCATTCCTGGCACTGGGAGGAGTGTAGGGAGGAGATGCAGCTGGGCTCTTCACAGTGGTGCATGGCGGGAGGGTGAGAGGCACAAGCTGTCAATAAAGGGGGTTCACACCCTGTCTGGGAGAAGCCCTCGGCAGCCCAGTCTGAGCCCATGGCTGAGCCCGTGGCTGAGCCTGCCTGGAGGGACCCTTTATTCCCCAGTTTGTCATTCTGTGATTTATTACTGGAAAACACAGGTGGTGTACTCGAATCTCTCTCTAGGTTACTTCCCTCCCCCTCATCCCTTTACACGAGTTCTGAGAACAAGAACTGAATGAAAAAACCAGGAGGTTCCAAGTAGTTGTCCTTTCTTAATGAGACCTGGATGGCAAGAAACAAATCACCTGGACTCCTTTAAGCAAAGCATGGTAATTAAACTAGGCAGCAAACTTGCAAAAATATTTAATTATCCTCCTCTGAAATAACTAATTTAGTAAACAAAACTTTCACAAGTTGTGTGGCAAAAATGAGAAATCTCCATTTTATGGCATATGGAGAGTCTCAGCAGCTCGGAATAAAAACCAATAGACAGAGAAATGTTTCTCCAAACAAAGCGTAATGCACAAAGGCAAGCTCTGTTCCTTCATTCATTAGGGGTTGTACATCTTTATGAAGAGAACTTCAAGGATTAGCACAGGCATTGTACATTTAGTCATAAATACGTCATTATAGAAAATCTTCCTCTGTCTCACAAGTAGACACACTTATGTAGACACAGACATAGACATAAACACGTATCTATACATACATGTGTTTACATATTTATGTATATATATGTATTTTTATACACATATATACACATATACACATTAGTCTTTCCAGGCAGATGTATATAAGATATCTCCCTAAAGACAGCTCTTAGATGATGCAGAAAACTCATTATGGCTGGGGATTGGGATGAAATCATGGTATTGATATTGGCACACCAGCCCTGAATCACAGCGGAATTTTGCTGAATCCTCCAATAGAGAGTTAAGGCAGTAGTACAATTGCTGTGCACTTTCTAAGTGAATGCGTTGACAAGGTATGTATATAGATAACTAATCACATAAATGTTTCAGAGATGAAGTAACTGAAAATCACAAATGTGAAGAGCCTTTCCTTTTAGGTGTAGTAGTTTAATTACTTAGAGAACACTGATTTTCTGCAAATAGTCTCATTCTAGAGGTATTACCATGTGATGTAGATGAGACATTAACTGCTAACCTGCCTTTCTCCCCCTCATTTCACTGCATATGCACATTCACTATGTACACAAAGAGGGTATGAGTCTAGCTTATGCCACTACCCCATCAAGCAGGACAAGAAAAACTGATATTAAGTAGAGCCGTCTTAAGCCTGCCACATAAGAAATTAGAGGAATAACCACCAACTAGTTGGATTACCATTTGACTGAATTTTCTTAAATCCATTCTGGCATCCTTCTCTTCTGGGCTGACTGATGCATATTTTAATACAGTCTAAGATGTTAAGGTGCTATAAAACCTCACAAGAGAAGCAACAGTTCCCTTTGAATTTAGTTAGCATTTCATTATAAATAGAACAGGCAGACTGAAACCTGTGCTAAGTCTTAATACTCATTTAGCAGATGTCTTGTTCTACAGAGATGTTAATTGTGCTCAGCACGCCTGCCCCAAAAGGATGGAGAACAACCTGTAGCTGTATATATTATTTTATAGACAGCTATGCACAGACATCTTTTATGTCATTCTCTTTTTAATTTGTTTTTCCAGAGTCCTGGTTGTTAGCCAGGTCATATGGTTTTTACCCTGCTCATATGTGTGTGCTCACTTCTGTGCGTTTGTATGCACACGTGTACCTTCAGACAGCCCAGAACAGTCTTAGCTGCATTTAGAAGGATATGTGAGCCCACAGCCTGCAGAGATCCAAGTCCAAGTGAGCATAGTGCTGTGGAATGAAGGAGGCGGTGTGTGCCTCTTCTCCTCCTGATAGCCTGCCCAACGCCTGCAGAGGCCTCGGCTGTGCACCAGCTCTGGGAACAAGAATCTGCTGCAGCCACAAACACAGAAATGTCTAAGCCATGGCAGTATTTTCATCTAGTTTGTCACGTTGGTTGTAAGAAAGACAGGGATTGTTAGTGTAATCTGCTGACATGCCACGATTATACCAATGAGCCAGTCGAAAAGAATTGTCACCAGAATGATTTCAGAAAGGTCCAAAACAGTTCCTAGGAACCTGGAATAGCAAAGAAATTTCCAGGCAAAAATGACTGGCCACTGGAGAGACGGCAAAAAATAAAAACCAGATTAAGATCAGAGTTTTACTTGTTTCCAGCTCAGCATACAGTTGTGTTCAAACGCCTGAACCTTAAGAATTGCGTATTTGTAGACAGGTAAAAAATACCTTCTGTGAAAGGCCTTTTTACTGCTGGGAAAAAAAGGCCTAATAAAACATAAATACTGTACTATCATATGCATCAAGGCATTGTAGTTTTTAGACATGCCATCATCTTATGTCAAGGATATGCCATTTACTTCAAAGAACTGTATCAAGATGACTCAGTGACTCATTCACCTATTATTCACAAAGATCCTTTTTATCTATTAGTGTTTAATATTATACTTACTAGCTGGGGAATTGGGGGTTTTTTTGATACAAAACACACGAAGCCTTCTTTTGAATAGCATTATTTCTTTGCACTCCTACATTCAGATAAGTTTATAGGAGTAACTTTTTAAGAAGACAAATAAGATAACCATGACAATACTAAACCAATACTTCTACTCCATTACTTGTAAAAACCTGCTTGTCTGAATTTTTGAATGATGAAGTTGTTCAAATGCACTATGTAGGATGTAGCCTACTGAAGACAAAGTAGTGTTGAGGTTTTTTACTCGGACAAGTCCCACAGCATTCTACTGTTGCTAATCCTCTGGCCTTTCAGATGAGACACAAAAGTATGACTATTCACATAAACACAATTCACAAATTAGATAATTCACAAATTAGGACTTAAATGCAATTTCCAGATACAGCCCGTATTTTGCAGACATCTTGGAATGTTACAGAAGACAGCATACACACAGGGCTACTAAAATGGCCTAAGCTGGTGACTTGAGGGAAAGTTATGTAAGATATATTTTTTAAAAATCCTTTCGCTTTTGGGGAAGAGAATATTTTTAACATCTAGGCAGAAGTGACTAAACCACAAAAAGAGGCTTTTCTGCTTAAAATGGAAGTATTTTTGGTTTCCTCTGTTACCTACTTTCCTGCAGTTCAACCATACCAGAGTTTTTGAAGCTCTATTATAAATGTCTGATAGTTGTGGTTGGAAATGGGGACCATTATATAACTAGCACAGGAAGGCTGTATATTGCCATTTCAGCAAAGCATTCCTCTCAGAAACAGGATAATGGGAAACCAAAGCAAATAGCAGAGGGCTTTAGCAAGAGGACATCACCATTCAGAATCTATAGTGTTATTTAATGTCTTTTGTTTTACAGCAGGCGAACAATGTTCTTTCCATGTCTGATTAAGTTGGCAGGAGCTTAGTCTAGTATCTTGCTCTCTGTGTCAGCCAAAACGAAAAGCATTTGTTCTTACATATGGAAAAATGAAACTTTTACTTCTGATTCCCTCTCACTGGAAAAATAATTTAGCAATTCAGCTACCATATCTATTGAACAAAGGCTATGAGCAAAAAACCAAAAGTATGTTTGTAACCTCAATGAGCTTTCACAGCAAAATAGCTGAGACCTATTTGTCCTATTCTCTTTCCCTCTCAAGCTTATCTAATTTACCCTTCACAAATGTTTCCTCTATCTTCCTGACCAAACTTTTTTCCCTGCTTTTCTAAAGGCTTTTGGACACTGATCATTCCTTGATGTCTTTACACTGTCTTGAATCAGTCCAAAGGAACCCACCAATAAAACTTTACCAATTCCTCACCATTTAACACACACACACACACACGTGTGTATATATATATATATATATGTATATAACACTTTTTATTTTGACTGGCAGGTGGGTTCCTCGCTCTCTCTAGCCACTCGGGTATAAGCGTAGGGAGGGATTTCCTCCAGCCAGCAGCAGTGTGATTTAAAAAGGGCTCTAGGGAGCGCGGCAACCGGGAGAGGGCAAACAGGGACGTGGCACATCTCCAAGGGCATGGCACGGCAGTTTGCATGGCGCTTCGCATGGGCAGGGTTGCAGGTATCCTCCTGTGGGGTTTTTTGTTTGGTTTGGGTTGAGATTTGGTTGGTTGGGTTTTTTTCACCAATGGTCTTTACATGATCAAAAGCTACAGCTAGTAAAAGTGTACCTAGCCAGACAGAACCCTCCCAGAAGGACAGGTCTGTCCAGATCCCTTCCTGTGAGGAGTGTTTGAGTTTGTCAGTAGTACCAGAGGACGTTGTAAAAGATGCCTGCCTGTCTTGCAAACAGGTGAATGATTTCCTTTCTCTGGTAGCTGAGCTTCAGGAGGAAGTAGAAAGACTAAGGAGCATTAGAGAAAGTGAAAGGGAAATAGACTGGTGGAGTTTCACCTTTCCATCCTCGAGAGAAACCCTCCAGGAGTCAGAGGATTCCCAAGCCTCCCACCATCAGGCAATAGGAGGACACCTGGTGGAAGAAGGGGAGTGGAAATGGGTTCCTACTCGGGGGGGTAATACAAATTCCTCCTGACCCCCATCACCTACCCAGGTGCTACTTCAGAATAGGTATGAGGCCCTGGATCTAGAGGATCAGCCAGATGACATAGAAGAAAATAATCTGCCCCGTAAGCTTCCGAATTATACTTTGTCTGTCAGACGGATCACTACCTCTAGCATTAGAAAGAAAAGAAGGGTAGTCGTGGTAGGCGACTCCCTTTTGAGGGGAACAGAGGGCCCTGTGTGTCAACCGGACACCCACAGGGAGGTCTGTTGCCTCTCTGGGGCCTGGATATGGGATATTACCAAGAGACTCCCTGGGCTGATTCAGCCCTCTCATTACTACCCATTGTTGATACCACAGGCTGGTAGTGATGGAATTGAAAAGAAGAGCATCCAGGCAATTAAAAGGGACTTCAGTGCACTGGGTCGAGTGGTTGATAGGGCAGGAGCACAGATAGTGTTTTGCTCAGTCCCTTCAGTGGCAGAGACAAATGATGAAAGGAACAGGAGAGCCCACATTATCAACAAGTGGCTCAAGGGTTGGTGTCATCAGCAGAATTGTGGGTTCTTTGATCATGGGACAATTTTCATGGCACCTGGCCTGCTGGAGCCGGATGGGGTCCATCTGTCTGTTAAGGGCAGAAGGATTTTAGCCAATGAACGGCGGAACTCACTGAGAGGGCTTTAAACTAGGTTTGAAGGGGGAAGGGGATGCAGCTGGGCTCTCTGGAAGCAGACCCAAGGTGGGTAAGCCAGAGTCGGGGTGAAATCAGCAGCCCAGCTGAAGTGCACGTACACTAATGCACGCAGAACGGGTAACAAACAAAGAGAGCTGGAAGCCATGGTACAGCAGCAAAGCTGTGATGTATTCGGCATCACAGAAATGTGGTGGGATGACTCGCGTAACTGGAGCACTGCACTGGATGGCTACAAGCTCTTCAGAAGAGACAGGAGAGGGAGAAGAGGTGGAGGGGTGGCCCTTTATATTATGGAGGCTTTTGATGCCATGGAAATTGAAACTAATGTCGATGACGTTGAATGCCTATGGGTAAGAATTAAGGGGAAGGCCAGTAAAGCTGACATCCTACTGGGAGTCTGTTATCGACCACCCAACCAGGAAGAAGAGGTGGGTAACTTATTCTACAAGCAGCTGGACGATGTTTCAGGATCACCAGCCCTTGTTCTTTTAGGTGACTTTAACCTACCAGACATCTGCTGGGAACTCAACACAGAAGAGAAGAGGCAGTCCAGGAGGTTCTTAGAGTGTGTGGAGGACAACTTTTTGTCACAGCTGGTGAGTGAGCCCACCAGGGGAGGGACTACGCTAGATCTGCTGTTTGCAAACAGAGATGGGCTGGTAGGAGATGTGGTGCCTGGAGGCTGTCTAGGGCACAGTGATCATGAAATTACAGGGTTTTCAATATTTCGTGAAACAAGGAGGGGCATCAATAAAACTTACACACTGGACTTCCAGAAGGCAGACTTTGGCCTATTCAGGAGACTTATTTGGAGCGTTCCTTGGGAAGCAGCCCTTAAAAACAAAGGAGTCCAGGAAGGGTGGGCGTGCTTCAAAACAGAGATCTTGAGGGCACAGGAACAGACTGTCCCTGTGTGCCGAAAGATGAGTCGACGAGGCAAATGTCCAGCCCGGATGGGCAAGGAGCTTTTGAAGGAACTAAGGAAGAAAAAGAGGATGCATCATCCTTGGAAGGAGGGTCAGG
>VZTD01004640.1:851576-873861 GCA_013397725.1 Rhagologus leucostigma | reverse complement strand
TGCTGAGCTGCTTGGATGTTCATAAATCTATGGGACCAGACAGGATCTATCCTAGGGTGATGAGGGAGCTGGCAGACGAGCTCGTGAAGCCGCTCTCCGTCATTTACCAACAGTCCTGGCTCACTGGTGAGGTTCTAGATGACTGGAAGCTGGCCAGTGTGATGCCCATTCACAAGAAGGGTAGGAAGGAGGATCCTGGAAATTACAGGCCAGTCAGTCTGACCTCAGTACCCAGTAAGGTAAGGGAGCAGTTCATTTTGAGTGCCATCACACAGCATCTACAGGATGGCCAGGGGATCAGACCTAGCCAGCATGGGTTTAGGAAGTNCAGTCTGACCTCAGTACCCAGTAAGGTAAGGGAGCAGTTCATTTTGAGTGCCATCACACAGCATCTACAGGATGGCCAGGGGATCAGACCTAGCCAGCATGGGTTTAGGAAGTGTAGGTCGTGTTTGACCAACCTGATCTCCTTTTATGACCAGGTGACTCGCCTGGTGGATGCGGGAAAGGCTGTGGATGTTGTCTATTTGGACTTCAGCAAGGCCTTTGACACTGTCTCCCACAGCATACTCCTGGAAAAGCTGGCAGCCCACGGCTTGGACAGGTGCACTCTTCGCTGGGTTAAGAACTGGCTGGATGACCGAGCCCAGAGAAGGGTGANGTGGATGTTGTCTATTTGGACTTCAGCAAGGCCTTTGACACTGTCTCCCACAGCATACTCCTGGAAAAGCTGGCAGCCCACGGCTTGGACAGGTGCACTCTTCGCTGGGTTAAGAACTGGCTGGATGACCGAGCCCAGAGAGTGGTGAACGGTGCTGCATCCAGTTGGCCGCCAGTCACCAGTGGTGTCCCTCAGGGGTCTGTGCTGGGGCCAGTCCTGTTTAATATTTTTATTGATGACATGGATAAGGGTATCGTGTCTACTGTTAGTAAATTTGCAGATGACATCAAGATAGGAGTGTGTGTAGATCTGCTGGAAGGTAGGAGGGTTCTGCAAAGAGACCTGGAATGTTTGGATAGATGGGCAGAGTCCAATAAGATGAAATTTAACAAGTCCAAGTGCCAAGTCCCGCACTTTGGCTACAACAATCCCCTGCAGCGCCACAGGCTGGGGACAGAGTGGCTGGACAGTGCCCAGACAGAAAGGGTCTTGGGGGTACTGGTTGATAACAGACTGAACGTGAGCCAGCAGTGTGCCCTGCTGGCCAAGAAGGCCAACGGCATCCTGGCCTGTATCAGGAATAGTGTGGCCAGCAGGAGCAGGGAAGCCATTCTTCCCCTGTACTCGGCACTGGTGAGGCCACACCTTGAGTGCTGTGTCCATTTGCTGGGCCCCTCAGTTTAGGAAGGATGTTGAGATGCTTGAACGCGTCCAAAGGAGGGCAGCAAGGCTGGTGAAGGGCTTGGAACACAAGGCCTGTGAGGAACGACTGAGGGAGCTGGGGTTGTTTAGCCTGGAGAAAAGAGGACTCAGAGGTGACCTTATCACTCTCTACAACTACCTGAAAGGTGGTTGTATTCATGTGGGGGTCGGTCTCTTCTCCCAGGCAACAACTGATGGAACAAGAGGACAAAGGCTTAAGCTGTGCCAAGGGAAATTTAGGTTGGATGTTAGGAAAAAGTTTTTTACTGAAAGAGTGATAAAGTACTGGAATTGTCTGCCCAGGGAGGTGGTGGAGTCACCATCCCTGGATGTGTTTAAAAAAAAGATTGGATGTGGCACTCGGTACCATGGTTTCGTTGAGGTGGTGTTAGGGCACGTGTTGGACTCGGGGATCTTGAAGGTCTCTCCCAACCTGGTGATTCTGTGATTCTGTGATTCTGTGACTGCAAAGAGGTGCTAAATGTTCCTTCTTCATTTCAGCTTTATACCTCTAAAAATGAAGTTTTGCGCTTTTTATGTGTAGTCTCAGCTCCACTTTTGAACTAGTGGCTTTATATCACTTAGTTCTTACTACTAAATGAGGACTTCACTGCATCTCACTTGGAGCAAACGAGCTTAGTGTTAAACAGTGTACATTTATCCCCTGCTTGGACCCAGGTAGATTACTGGCTATAATCTAATCAGCAGAGAAGCAAACAAGATGAGTGAGGACCAAATGGCTTTTTCCTTGAAACTCTGGGCAATACTGTTTGAACATCTATTCATTTAGGTTATAAAGGTGGTCAAATGCAGGAAAATTATCAGGAAAGCATGGCTGAGAGAAATTTCCTGGGTTATTGAACTTGGCCTTCTACTGACCTTCTCCTGCTATGGATCCTCTTTCATCCTCAAGCTATACATGTTCCTCTTGTATCACCATAGGCATTACAGAAGGTTTTTATTTGTCTTTGCCTTGGAGGACTTCGTCTCTCTGTAGTCCTGGCAGTTTTCTAGATGTGCAGCAGAGGCAACTGACTTTTACACACCTTTTCTGACTGCTGGCGCTTTAAGCTATGATGGCTTTCAGAGTCACGGTGAAGTTGAGACCAAATACCTCAGTGCCCAGATCCACAAAGATGTTCAAAATGAGTGAGTAGGAAGTAGTTGTAAGCTGCCATCACCCATGGCTCTTGCTTGTTTCAAGGAGACTCTGCAGTGCCACTACGAGTCTTAGCATAACGTTGTTACATCAGAAATTGTTTGGCAGCTCTACTGTAAAGGAGAGCTGAACTGGTGCAATGATGCTTTCTGATTTAGCAGACGTTCTGGAAAATCAGAGTTGAGAAAGTTTTGACAAACAGCTATGTTCAAGCTCCTTTTACAGTTACCTAACATATCTTCTATGTCTTCTATAGATGAAAAATCTACATGTGATGTGGACACTGAAAAGCTTTAAGCAGAGGAATTTTTCAGCTTTCTGCTGCATTCTGTGAGAACTTTATGTTTCTCACAGAAACTATGAAAAACACTGTTAAGGGTTTTTGTAAACTATTTCTCTATTTCTACACCTGCTGTTTTTACCAAAGGATTGTTATGATATGCTGAGAAAAATATTTTGAAATGGGTGTTGTGTGGACTGACCAATCACCCTGATAGGTGGTTGGTCAGAGGTCCAATAACCTTCTGCCAAGCTGGCGACCCAACATATAAAAATCGATTTATAATTAATTAAATAAGCCATTTTCTCCAGATTTTGGTCGTGTCGTTTCTCACTGTCCTGGGTACAACAGCAACAATGTGACATCAGCAATGTGCAAAAATACATTTTTCCTAAATCAAAGGAGTTGTGCCAGTAGTATTTAAAAGCTTCTTTCCTGTCACAGTCTATTGTGTTCCTAAAAGTCTGCTATGACCTCTACATTTTTTAATAAAAGGAACATCTGAAAAAAACAAGAGTTTTTCTTGTCTGTGAATGCCTTAGGTTGCCCCTTTGCTATTTCCTGAGCAAAAAGACACATGTGGAGCCAATCCAAGTATTTAAGAAAACAATATGCAGTTCATTCACATGTATGTACACAATAGCAGTCTGCTTGTGCTGTTGTGCAGATTAAAAGGACAAGATAATTACATCCTGTCTAGCATGCTGATAAAAATACATTAGTCAAGGGGAAAAAAAAAAAGGTAACACGTGTGATAAAATCAGAAGGGTCCCAGAACAAGCCATCGGAGACCTGAACTGAGGGCACTTGATACAACTGAGTCAATACTGTCTTTGTTGCTTTAACTTTGATTTTGCTATCCATATGAATAGAAGCCTTTTCTATAGAGGGGTAGCACTGGCAGTAGTAGTTGAATTCTCTGAGATGTCTTTCTTTGTATTTAATAAAGGAATTCCTTTATAATTTTCACTTTTGAGGACAGGGCGGAAGTTGTAAAACTGGAATTTCTCTGTGAATATCAAGCCTCTACTTAAAGATGAGAGTAATTATACTCCCCTTTTTCACAGGCAATCAGATATTAGAATAATAGGGCCCTTATTATCTGTCTAAAATATTAGAAAAAAAGTTACACAGTGCATATATAGAGCAGGAGAAAAAATAAGCAAGATTTAAGGCAAAATTCCCTTCTCTTTCCATGCATAAGGAGCTGGGACCATGAGATTTCACAGCCTATCCCAAAACTCAGTTTTAGTAAATTTCTTCATAAACTTTTATCAAGGAGGGAGAAATTTCTCAGACAGGAGAACTCTAGACAAATAAGGGTAATACAAACGAAATGCAGAGGTACTCTGACAGCAAATGTGACCAGTACTGCTGCTAAACTGCCAGAGTATATCTGGTGCTGGGTGGCATACACTAAGCAGCTGGTACTACAGCCCAGCCTAATTTTGGTGCCAGCCTCAGGGCAGTGATCTGAAATAGCAACTTACATGCACCTCTTGCGGTACTAAGACCAAAACACCTTGCTTGTATCAAATTTTGCTGGGAAGAAATCGCTTTCATTCCCTGAAGTCCCACAGGCTGTACACTGAGCAAAGAAACAAGAGTCCAAGCCTCTGCTCTGCATGAAATGAGAAGAAACTATATGGTGCCACTGACAGTGTCTGGCCTGCTCTCCTCTCCTTGACAAAGGAATGGTGTCATCAGCATGTTTGAGAACGGCAGTAAGGTCCAGAAATAACTTCATTTATATACAATGTACTAGGCTTGCAGATAAAAGCATACATTAGAAGACTATGAGTTTGTTCATATCAGATGAATACAGCATAGTGAGGACCCCGTTTTACATAGTTTCAGTGGTTTCCTTCTTCAGCTCTTCAAGCCTCTACTGTGCCCAGCCACACCATCCATCTGTCCCTCCATGAAAATCAAATTTCATACTTGTAGAAAAAAAGACATGGACAACCTAAAATGATATTGTTGCAGAGAAGGTTTGCAGCAAAAAAGAACTTGACACTTTGAGCTTCTGAGTTCCATTCTGCTTTCTCAGAGTTACAGGACCATTTTTCTTGAGGACACAGCATCTGGAAACTCTGCATCTTTGATGTACAAATTGGTGCAGAATGTTTCATATCGCAGTAGGCAGAGGACTTCATTGTCTTTAAGTCATTGGCACCAATACAACTGTTCCAGTTTAATCAGATTTACTTCTGAATTATGTCACTAAAACATCAGCATGTCACCAGCTTTGACTTAGGACATAGTTTAGATTTGACTAGCCACCATCTAAAAGCCTCAGGTTTTTATAGCCTTTAATATAAGACCTTAAAGATTATTATATTTTCAATTTTTTAATTATTTTTGTTTGCTTTTTTCTTTATGTATTTAGGCTTCAGAGAGAGGTTTCTTTCATTAATCACTTGGAAGATGAAAAAATTGTTAGTATAAATCTAGCTAACAACAGAAGCAATAAAAGAAGTGGGACATGGTCACTTGTTAACTACAAAGCAAAACTGAGAAAATAATTGTAGTAAAAGCAGATCATACAAATAGAAGTATAAACATCCATTTCCAAGGTGAACCTGTCTCTGCTTATAAGCATAGTTTTACAGCATTATTATGTAACTAAACATATAATATACGTGTGAAAATAAACTAAAAAACTTCTCTGAAGACTGGTCATTCTTGATCTTACTGCTAATTTCACTACTAAACCCAGCAAGATCAGTAAGCAGTGAATATTTGTCAAATAACATCCTTTAACAGTGAGCTCTATTAGTTAATCACATGGCATATCAAACATTATTTGTGTGTATCTCTGATGAATGTATCCCATCTCACTGAGTGCCACTTTAGTTACATATAGTATAATGGATTAGAATGGTCCAGCTGGAAGGGACCTAACACCTGATCATCAAATCCAACTGCCAGTCAGTCACCTTCCTTACAACTTGGAACATCTATATTTCTGTCACATACCGTCTCACTCACCTGCCTACCAGCCTAAGTAATCCTACTCCTTTTAATCTCTTCTCTAAACATAGTCTCCTGTGGCTGTGTAATTTGTGCCATGGGAACCGAGGGAGAGGAGCAGCCAGTGCTCTTCGGACCAGGGCAGCTCCTGCTTTTCTCCCAACAGACTTAGAGGGCTAGGAGAAAAAAAATAAAAAGGGGGGTGGGGGGGAGAATCCTTCTTAGTGCCAGTCATGGGGTGATTATGAGCAGTTCTGGCTGTAAGTGCGTGCTAAAAATAACAACAGATAATACCAACAGGACTGATAGGGACTCTGAGTGCACAGAACACCAGAGCACCAGTTTTCACTCAAAAACAAATTAAGAGGACACACAAAAGGTTGACAGTGTCTTTCAGAAAACAATCACTTCTCTGGATCAGTGCACGTGATTGCACGTGTTCAACTGCCCATCCTCACTCATAAGCAGTCGAAAGAAGGAGAGCTTCTAATCTTTTTCTAAGCACAGATTAGTACACAGTCTTCATTACCAAGTTTTTAAAGCAGGGATAAACTTGGCCATTATGATTAGTAACTTGGTGGAAATGGAGAGCAAACTGACTTTGCCTTTGAAACGTATGCTGCTACTCACCTGGTTGTTAGCTCAAGTTTCAGATTAATTAGAGAAGTTCCTGAAGTGCTCCTGAAAAACAGTCGTCCCTGTAGGAATTCTTTCAGTCCCTTTTTGGTGAGGGTGGACTGGCTTGTAGCAGTTCAAAATCTTGTGTTACATTCAGGTCTCATGTTTCTTGCAAAACTGAATTCCTAAAGTCTGTTGTGTAATGCACTACGGTTTCAAAGTACTCTTTCTCACATATACCTCAGCTCAACATGGGACCATGTACAGCACAGCTAGGCAGTGAAACAGCTGCAGTCAAACACAGGAAGTAACTGAAGAGCATCATTCAGACTCAAAGATATGTAGAAATATATGTAGATATATAGAAATATGTGGAATATTCATGAACATTTAATAAAAGAAATGCAGACAAAACCTCCTTTGTTCTCTTACCAAAACATTGCTGAAGTCAAAATCATTTAGCTCGTGTAGAAATGTTCCCCAGTGCAGTGCCCATATAAATTACAGGAGAGAGATCAATAAGTCAGTTTCTCAAGAACATATTAATAATCAGAGGAAAGCGACATTAATCTAAAGAGACTCAGAGATTTCAGAGGTAATTTCACTGAAGTTACCATGCAATTTCTTTATAGAGAGCAACAAAAATTATATGAATCAACACCTAAAATGATAGTAACTCAACAGAACAAAAAGACAACCCTTTAACCAGTTAACCTACATATGAGACAAGGTGCCTATTCAGATATTCTGCTTCAGATGTCTGCTAAAGACAGAAATCCCTCCCTAAACACCACTGTTTGAGTAGCTTTTAACTATACAGGGAGGCTATGGCCACTTGTTCAGATGTAGATGTCTACACCATAGCAAACTGTCTCCACCAGACGAATCCCTCTCTATGCACTTCTGTGAATGAGCTAGAGCAACGTTTTTGTGCAACTTTGCGGCTGGTCTGTCTCCAAGAAAAATCATCAGGTGAAGTGTAGGAGCTGTGGTGATTGCTATTATTAGACTATCACCATGCGATTCCCCATGGCATGTTGATTTATGGACATGGATTATTCTCAATTCTATCTCAAGAATAAAATGAGCAAACCTGAGAGCTCCTGGAAAGTAAAGTCATAAATACTATCCCTTTGTCAAAACATTCCTTCACCACAGTTGTTTCAAGCAAGATTTAGTATCTCTGTTTCACGCAGTGGTTGTATTAAACTCACACTTTGAGACAGCCGAGCAAGCCCGTTACCATTCCAAAGAGCACTGAATCTACCAGTGTGTTAAGCACAGTGAACTAAGTCCTAGTTCAAAATGTTGTGTATTATTGTTTAATTCCATCAGTGGCTTGCAGTAAAGCAACAAAATGCACTGTACTGCCAAAAAGCACATATATCAAAACCAGTACTGCCCCAAAGGTGAGGATTCAGCTTCCAGGTGAGGAGCTGTAATTTCCTAAAATGCTTTTAAAAAGTTGCTTGTGGTTGTCTGATCACATCTCCTACTGCTGCGTATCCATTATTCTTAGACACTAGGATAGGAAGAATTCAGCTTCTTAAAAGATGTGCTACGCCTTCAAATATGTTTTTAGATCTGACTATGACCTGCTGAGACGCTTTTAAATGTAAGAATGCTGTGCAACTTAATACCATAAATACTTTTCTTTTAAACATTAAATCAGTGATGAAAGAATTCACACACTTTTCAACCAAACATGGATTTGAGCTGTCTGAGAATTCTTGTTGAAACAGCATTTTTCTCAAAAAGGCCAAATAATCCCAATCAAAACTTTCAATAGAAAATTAAAGGTTTAAATAAAACCTTAACCAGAAATATAAGTAGCCAAATATATTTTTTTATTAAATAAGAAAATAAGAAAAAGGGGGAAAGTGTGGGCAAGAAAAGCAGCAGCTCAGTCTCAGGTATATCATCAGTGTGGGGAACTCAATTTACCACCTTTATTCTCCTTCAGATGAAAGGTATATCCCCTAAATTTCACTTTTTGTTCCAGTTGTTAAATATCTTGGAGTGAGTCTCTGATTCCACTTTGTATGTTTGCAATAAAAGATTAATACTGCATTCACTGGCTATATATCTGTTTATTTCAGGTATGGCAGAGCAGGGAATTTAATCTTGTCTTATATTTTCCTGGATGTGAGTGTAACATGCTGCTACATATCATAAGTTACTGTCTGCCCATCTGTGAGCCACCTTCTCTGTCTCTCTGCCTCTCACCTTCCCACTGGCCCCTTTTTCAGTCCTAAGCAGTAAATAAACAAAAGCAGAAACATTTTTCACTGATCTGAAGTAGAAAGTACTTGAAGCTTGGAAAATTTAGAGAGGAAAACCAAATTACAATCCACAACATGTGTAAAAATACTTGCAAAATCTACATAACACTACTTTTTATAAAGTAAGCATTTCATAATTTTTAGCCACTGTATTTTCCTGTGTCTCCTACCTACTCAGCTCAGATAAAACCAAAGATAGGGTTATAGACATGATAAAATCACCATCTTGGAAGGCTCTTGGAGCCTTCCCTTTTTCAGAGAAAATGACCTTTCTGTTCAGTGTAAGGCTTGGCATAAGGGGTCCAGCACTTCTTACTGGCAGATTCATCCACAGAACATTGACATTAAATTTTACTTAAATCAAAATTCCTACCTTGTACTTTTTGGGGTACTTCAGGAACTCGGAGTTCCTACGACCCTCCTTCCTTATCTGCTTTATATATATATATATATATATACACACATAGATACACTTATATATACATAAATATATATATATATATATATATCTTCTTTTCATTCGGGAGGGAAGCTTTCATAATTGCTGTTCTGTATTCATTTATTAACAATCAAGGAAAGGTGTTTTATGACACTTTTCCTGCCTGGCAGGAGTATTCAGCACACAGCAGGATTGCTAAAGATTTTAGATTCAGCAATAGTGCCCAGATTTCTCAGCTAAAGGGCATGCTCTTGTGCTTCAGCCACAGAGTGCATCTGTACCACACACTGCAACACTGGGCAGAAGGATACGCTCCACATAAGTTAGTTTAAGAAATATTAGTATGAGAGATAGAGGTCATCACACTGATGCCTTCAAAACTAGCAACAAAACAACACATTTTTGAGACAATATTAATATAGGAAGCAATATGAAGTCAGGTCTCTAATTGGAGGCCTCCAGCTGCAAATATGGCAAAATGCACATGTGATAAAGGACTTCTACAATTTTATAAGTTTTAAAAAATCAACATATTTAACAACAGTGTCCAATTAGAAGAGCAGTTAGTTAAGTAGTCCCCCCTTTTGGTTCTTCCCCATTTGGAGTCCCCCCCACAAGTTTCTAGCCCTATATTTATTGTTTCTAGGATATATGGTAAAAGAAAATAAGATGTCCTTAGCTAAAGAGGACATAATATTTGAAATAATATTTCAAAAACGTAGCATAATATGCGTTAGAAAATTATCTTGTTCTGAAATGTAGGTGAAAAGGGGTAGGAAAAGTATTCAGAGCTACAGCTGTGTATTAAAAATCTACAAAGCTACAAGTATACTAAAAATATATAAAAAGCTTAGTCATCAACGCAATGAATTAACCTGCTTCTTTTTCAGAAAGAGTTTGATTATGTTTAAAGCCTTTTACATCATGTTGCCATGCATATTGTGGATATTCCTATAATGTCTACTTAGGCCAATATTCTAAAGGTGTGCTTAAAACTGTTCGGCTTGCTGTGACGACAGAATTACATTTTCTCTTTTTGGTCAGAGACCTAAAGAGATGCACTGAGTCATGTCTTCCCTTAAATGACAGTCTCTTACTCTTCTTTCTGTTCAAAAGTGTATTTCCTTGAACATTTGTCCTCATCACTACAGTATTTTGAATACCAGTTTGGGCTGTCTGCAGGAACAGGGAGATTGTCAAATACAACCCCTACTGCTATATGACATTATTAAACACAACTTTCCTTTCTTCACTCAGTCATGCTTTTGGGAAATATTTATGTTTTGAATTTTAGCAGACATCATCCAATTTCTCTAGTTTGGTAGATCACCAAGGAAAAGAAGATTAATTTAAAGTTAAATGCTAGCAATATCAAGCTAGGTTTTGCGTGACAACGAAATGAAAATGTACCCAGCTACTAATTGTCTGAGTACTCTGCAGTGCTTGTAAACACATCTACAAATTATTAAGTAGGCTGGTGTGTTCTCACAAGGCATTGTTTGGAAGGCAAAATTAACCTAGAGCAGTACATGCTATTTTAGCTTGAGAAGCAGCAGCCTTGACAAAATGAGAATAGGCTTCATGTTGCTGAGAAAATGTTCAGGCTACATCGTGAAAAAATTATCAGAAGTCTGCCAGAGGCAAGACTGATTTAAATTTTGGATTAGGTCTCCAAACAAATAGATGTCGTAACTACAGGTCCTGTAAGAACAGGCAATGTATCTATAGTATACACAAAACACTGCCCCATTGTGTAATACCCCTACACTCTTCCAAATTATGTCTTCTACTACATGCTGTAATATCTGTTTTGCTTTAATTTCAATGATTAACTAGGCATTACTTTGAAATTGCACTGTCTAATCAGGAACTTTTTGGTGCTACTGAAGAAATTGTATACCATCGCAATACTACAGTACTGTATTGCAGCAATAAATAATAATAATCATCATCATCATCATCATCATCATCATCATCATCATCATCATCATCATCATCATCATCATCCAGGCAACTCTTGAGAAAAAAGTTGTAGGTAAAGGCATACATAGTAATAGTTTTCCTAATCTGGTATTTAAAAAAGAACATAAAATCTACTCTCAAAGCTTTGAGTGACCACCCCGATGTAGGGAACAGAAGTGTTGCGTATCTAGATCATAGCCTTAAAACAGAAAGCATCTTAGAGTATATTTTTAACATAGACATTGAACCCTTTTTTTTTTCTTTCCCAAAGAAAGCACTCGTATAACCTAGGCATACTTTAATTATTAAGAAAACAGCTATACCAAGTGCTAAAACACTGAGGGTCAATTACATTTTAACTTACAGCATATGCCTTCAAATACTTTTTTTTCCTACCTAACTAGTTTATGTTTGTTAGCAATATTATGGATGTAAGCATACACCATCTAGTTTTCTTTTAGCTTGAAATGAGCCTAATTTAAAAAAAAATCCTTGAAGTGTGTCTACTGTGTAGTGTATTAGTCACCCTATCTTTTACAGATTAAGGTCTTTGGCATTATAGGAGAAATCATCTGCTGCATACTGGCATCAAGCAAAAGCAGATTCATAAACTCTGCCCTTAATCTCTCTTTCAGTTTTCTTCTAATTAGAAACAATCTTTTGCTGATACTCTAATTAATACTTACATATTAAAATATTAGGCATTACAGCAGAAATCATCTGTTATATTCTTGCATAAAGCAAAACTAGGTTTGTAAGCCCTTGCCCTTAATCTTTCTTTCAATTTTCTTCCATTTAAAAAACATCTTTCCCCAATACTCTAATTAATGCAAATGATATTCATGATTAGTTAGTATTATGCTAATCTGAGCCCCAAATTTCCCTAAATCTACATGGTGTTGTCTGAGTACCAGATTGCTTTGGGTTCCTAAGTAAAATTACATTAGCCTGCCAGCTGTACAAAACACCATGATAGAGTAGAAATCCAAGCAAATCATCAAGATTACATTAGTTTTGTTTCTTAATGAACAACTGTTTGCATTAGGGATTACAGACAAATTATGATTTTCCTGTCTATACCCAGGCAGCCAGGCATCTGTTGAGAAGTTTCATTTTTTTTCCGGACTAAATAGATTGAGGGGAGCTAAGACAGAGAGACTAGTCTAATATTTCACGTAATTGAATTTTTTCCATTACAAAGCAATCAGCACTCTGGGGCTCAGTGCTAACCTTGAATTCTCTCTTCCACTCCAGCCTGGAATGCAGGAGAAACCTGAGCAGCTTTTTTTTTTTAGAAAGCCATCAGTCACCCAGCTTCTCCTCTCTTCCTACAGGAGCAGATTATGTACTTTATAGTCATACCTGCTTGCTCTTACACTTCAAGCCTGTTTCCCAAACTGTGCTGCTGCAATTCCTGCTGCTCTGATAGATAAACAATGTGCCACCAAAAAGCATCATGTGTGGAAAACAGAGCATCGGGCTCATGCCTCAGTCTGAGCTAACAGTGCACACAGGGAAACTAAGCCAGGAAAGCTGGGTGATAATGAACACGGTACACCAAGACTGCTAATCTTTAAAGCATAAGAACGAAGCACAGATCTGTGTACAAACCCAATTTAGCAGCCTTTTCAAGTTTGTCCCTGTTCCATGTCAAACTCCTGTAACATGCTCGTTGTTATGCTCTGCTTGATTCAATTATGCTCCCAGTGTACAGGTTTATTCATTCTTCCATGCACTAATCTGGTCTCCAGAACTCACACTGTGACAGCTCATTTTTGTTGGCAAAAATGTAGGACACTGATAGGAAAAGAAAGGCTCTGATTCATTCATCATTGTGCATCAAGACCACTTGGTTACAAGATAAAAGTAACAAGTTAATGGTGGATCAATCTGTAGAATGAAGAGCAGTAAAGGGTGGTAAATCACCATCCACATCTTGGATGACAACACAAAGCAGCAGCAAAATAATTCCGCACAATTTCTTTCCTCGTGTCAAAACCTATTTTAATATTACAGCTCACTCTTGGCCTATATAGAGCTTCAGATGTATAAAAATGTGTACCGAAGGGCACTGCCACTGTTGTGGAATTTACTAAGAAACCTTACCTGAATATCCTCTAGAACACAACCTTCTTTTCAGGTCTTTCAAATGGTCAATTTAGTCAGTTTTAATTAAGTTTAACAACACCATGTGAAGTAAAAAAGTAAATCAAACTGAAAATTATCTTTTCTATTTATAGTCAAAAATGCACATTTCAGATTTTATTCTGTACTTTTTCAAGTTTTTTAGTGCAAACTACTGCAGAAAAATACCACTCTAAATCTAGTGTCATATCATGTCAAAAGGAAACAAATCTAAAAATATTGGTATATAAATGCTACAACAAATGTTATTAAGACTATAGTGCTATAAAACTCATTTGAGAACTTATGGAAAAATCTAAGTGAATTCCAAAATGCTTTGGAAAAATTATTTATTAGGATACCTAGTCTGAAACAGGTGAGCTGCAATTCTGTCTTCACTGGGTCTTATCAGATGCAGCAGTTAAAACTGGAGCAAGATGAAATCAGGCCTTTCACTTGAGAAACTGCCTAAGACCCAATTCAAGTGTTTTCTCCTACATCCTTTTCACATACTGTACTTCTATATCGATATTATTTTGC
This sequence comes from Rhagologus leucostigma, assembly GCA_013397725.1. Taxonomy (NCBI): domain Eukaryota; kingdom Metazoa; phylum Chordata; class Aves; order Passeriformes; genus Rhagologus; species Rhagologus leucostigma. The sequence goes on along the minus strand of VZTD01004640.1, from coordinate 860,121 downwards.
TGTTGACAATATGTACATAAAATTAAAATAGTCGCTAAAATTAGTCAAGGAGGAGACAACCTTCACACCAGATACCAGCAAACTTCTAGTTACACATCAGTATCATTTGGGATGTAGAGACTGACAAACACTGTATCAAAAATACCAGGGAGCATAACATGTAAAAAAAAATCATTCACTCCAAGAACTAAAAACATCTTTCAGAGTTAAAGGCCTCTACAATTTCTGCTGTAGTAAAAGGCATTGATAAGGCAATTAGATGGACTGAACACCTGAATAATTAATATGCTACTCAGTGTAGACATTCTGTCAACTAATGATACATTGGTTTGCTTACTGATTTGTGAAAGAACACTAGCAATTAATTATATTCTTCCCTATCACTTCTCAGTGAGATAATTTGAGATAAATCTAATAGCACTATGGAAAAACAGTGGATGAAGTGGTCTGAAGATCATTGTATTATATTAACTTTGGGTAAGACTTTTTAAGTTATTCGGAATTTATCTGTCATTGCTATTAACACATTCACATTGCACTAAAGTAAGATTTTACACTAATTATTTGGGCAGCATCATTAACTATAGTGTAATTTTACCTGAGAAAGAATAAAAGAACTCCCTTCTCTCACTGACAAGTACTCCTCATCTAAGGTAGTCTCAGGCTTAAAAGAAACTCACAATGTTTTCCTCTCTGCAATAATTTCCATGCTCATAACTAATTTCAGCGAAAAAAATAGACTTTTATGACAAGTCACAGCATGAAGTTGGAGCAAGACACATCATTAATAGGATTAAATTGAAAAGCATGTTGGTGGGAATGAACTGAAATCACTACTGAAGACTTCAGTAATAATTCAAATTAAGCAAATAGCTTACTGAGTTCAGATTCTGCCCCAAGAGTCCCAACCTGTCTCTCAAACTTGCTAATTATCAGCACCAAAGATAGGAAATTCTTGGGCTTTAGGACTGCCTTATACCCTTGCAGAGCTGAGATTCAAGCCCAGGTGTAAAGTGAAAGCCAGTGCTGCTGCTGCTTCCTCTGCCATGGTTGTTGAATGAATAAATGGCAGCCTTTGGGTCAGATCCCTTTAATACCTTCTCCTAATGCTGGGCCTGTGAAAGTGCACTCAAAAATAAATTTGATTGGCAAGCTAAGAAACCTGACAATATGTTTACACAGACTTTTGTGGACTCTATTTGCCTTTCTTAGCATGACAGGCTCTACGTTGCTGCTCTAGCCAGGAAAATGACTGTTCTGGAAAAGCAATGGCTGATATAACACACCACAGCAATACTGCGGCCAGCAGACAACCAACCACCATTTCCCCCAGCATCCTCAAGGATTTCACTGACAAAGTCTTGATTTACAAACATTCATGCAGGAACAGTGCTGTGGCTGGGATGCTGAGGCAGTAAACTCTGCTTAAGAAACACCAGTGTGTCTGCAGAGATGTTCTGAGAGAAAAAATCCCCATCAGACTTCCAGGGTGGCGCAACAAGTCTCGGTGGTTTCTGAAACTATACGAACTTTTACTGTCAGGTAGCACAATGACGCCTTCATGCATGGAATGAGCACAGTTTTTTCTGGTGAAGGAGTCTTGTTTAATATCCTTTAATAGGTGATTTTTAAAGGTGTTATAAAAGCAGAGTTTCTCAAAACATGAAGAAGGTAATTAGAGCAAACAAACAGGGGTCTGCCAGAGCAAATGGAATATGACTGGTTAAAGGGGACAACTTGGCAGTGCCGCAATAGGAAGATAAAGCATTTCAAGTATTTAACTGGTTTAGTTTAAAGACACGGTATTAAAGAATTCAGTTTGATCCTCTGTTTGTTTTTAAGGTGAACTTAGCTCCTATATTGTATCCACGATTCTCAAGATAATAGGTTTTGGTAACAGCTTTATATTACAGATTGCTTGCCCTAAATGAAAGATCACGTAACTTTATTGGTTCAAATTTATTACATGGAATACATAAAAAGTCTTCATTATATGGAAGAAATGAAAACCCTTCTGTCTCATTTTCTTGAGCACTGGGAAAATTTACATCTAGTCTAACCTACCTAAGCACAATCTTTCCTTGACTTACAAAGAATTAAGATCACTTCCACTGGAAGGTAATATTATTTGATATTCCCTAAGAAGTGAGTCATCATTTAAAATGATGCTACATAGAAAATCTCCCCATCAGTGCTGAATATCTTTGAGAAACTGACATTCTCAATGACAATCTGAGATCTGACATTTGACATTTAGCCTTTGTTTAATAACATCGGTTTATCACTATACTACTGCAAGGACAGAAGAACTTTTAGATTACATTGAACATTCAGAGGAACATTTAGATGACATTACAAGGCACGGGATTTGTTAAAGTATTGTTTGTGTGTGTTTGTTTTGAATTCTGAACAGCAATAGTAAAATCTTTAAGACAGTTAATTGCATCACTGTATAACAGCACAAAGTGTTAAAGTTGCTAGTAGCAGTTCATAAAGAAAATCGAAGCTACTTTCTAACCCTATTGGGCTAACAGATTTGAAAGAACTGATTTAACTTTTCTCAGTGAAGCTCTTTCTGCTTCAAACTATCCTTGCCTTGATGCTATAATCTGAGTTCCAGTTGTAGCTAACACCTAGCCATCTCTTTTCTTCAATACTAAAGGAATGACCTACTCACTTTTTTTCTATGAGCAAATTCTCTTTCTAAATTAAATTGCAAAAAGAAATTGCAGAAAGCTTCACCTGTCTGTCTTGATTTTGCTTCATGCAAGATTGCAATTCTATTGTCTTACATTAGGATCCTGAAAATATATCTTGAAGAGTAAATGTGTTTCCTGTTTTGACAGAATTTTCAGTCAATTAGTATCAGAGTGTAAAATATCAGCTTTATTTCTTCATGATTTTGATTCAATCATCATCAAGTAACACTGAAGACCATCAATTCCAGCTAGAAAACAACATTTTTTTCACATAATAAGTTTTTAAAAAATGCAGCAAAGAAATCAAATATCTGGGGTGGAAAAAAGAAAGTGAAAGAATCAAGAGATAACTTCAGAACAGAAAAAGCAACTTTATTATGAGTTGCACAGAATTTCTGTAGGTCCTACAGAAGATTCAGGCACAGCAAGATGCCATGGCCTACTTGGAACATTTCCTCAGTCATAATATGTGTTCAGAGAAGTTACAAAGGAAAACTATAATTGAACAGGTACACGAAACACTGATGTTAATTACATCTTGAATACTACAGTTGTGTAAATCACAATTACATTATCGAAACTACAATTGCATTTTACATTCTGTAGAGAGATACTTTAGAATTACAGAGTTGCTTTCTCCTGATTTTAGTGAACTTTGGATCACGCCTTAAGCCAACACAGCGCACACACATTTAGATACACAGTCACAAGCACACCTTCACACAAACTAATGTTCGTAGTACTGCTGGTATACAGCTTTCACCGTAACAAAACTATTAACATTGCCAGAGTGAGCAGACAAACGGAAGCACTATCAGATTCCCAGAGTGCAGTGCCTCCTGGATACAAGTATGAAGCACAACCAGAAAAAGTTACTTTGCTGAGAAGGTGTTGCAACTGGTAAAAACCCCACAGGACCAAATCTAACTGGAAAGACATAGATAGCATGTGTCTAAAGACAGAGAAGAGTTAAAGAAATATGTGCTTGTCAATAAGCACAAACATATTTTCTTGGTTAAAAGGACACATTTTTTTTAAAATCAGCAGTGAAGGAGTATTAAAAGTGATCAACAACCTCTTAATTCTACATTAGTGCATACTGTTAGTATGTGCGTAGTGTTAGTATGTGCACTGCCAATGCGTTTTCGCTTGATGCAGGAAGATTATTCCACCATTCCATAATAAAAACCATTAAACACTAAAAATGAAAATGCATTCAGTATTTACAGTTCTCCATATAGACCTTTCTGATTTTAATTATGAGTTGTCCAATCATACAGAGTACCTGAGCCAAATGTTTTTTATAGACAGAAATGGAATGGTTCTGAAAAGGAACTAAAACTTGTATACTTATACTGTCTCATAAGCCTAACAAACATATCTTCAGAAAGATGTCTTGTGGCTCATCATTCAGAATAAGCATCACATAGTCAGTACAGGATCTTGCAGTATGTTATGTACGCTGTTGGCACTTCCGTGTAAGGAAAATTGAACAACAGCTTATGGATATAACCTTATATCCTTTTAGCCACTCATCCTCCTGAAATTTATAGAATTAAGATATGGTGTTCTAGGTCCATGAATAAGCACAGCATGTTCAATATGTCCACAGTTATACTGACATTTGTTTCTAAATCATTTAATTAAAAGTCATTATTGAGAACAAAGGATTCATTAACAAGCTGTACATCTGAACAACTGATGGAGTTGTTGTGTTACGAATATCATTTTAATCCAAATTAGAAAACTGCACAGATGTGCTGCTGCAAAATATTGACATACTGCAACTCCCCTGGAATGTGATTAACATTTGTGTTAAACCAAAAAGTACATTAAAACCTGGATTTACTAACAAATTTAGGCTTGGAATAATTCTTTTTAATGCTGAAATATAGCATCTAAATTGTTATTATTTTAACCTCGATTTGGGATTATATGCCCTATTAATACAGCCTTAATATGATGTGATAAACTTTGTAGCGACAGACTTTTTATTCCAAGATTTTGTTATGTTGTTTTTGATCATCAGACAAAGCCATTAAGCATTATGAAATGTGCGGTACTTACAAAAGATCAGAAGTTTTTCGTTGTATCTGGACTGTTCCTAACAAAACCTGTGACTTCAATACTTTTTTCCCAAGAGTTTGAATAGACAATTTTTCACTATCTCTACCGCAGATGCATGTAAATTTGTGTACAAAAATAGCATTTTGAGATTAGGAAGAAGAGATTTTCTTTAGAAACTGAATTTTCCCTCTATAGAATTGCATCAAAGTGATCCGAAAACCAAAGACATCAATTCAGACTTAGGCACAGATTTAATAAAATAGCTTTCAATAGATGTCTTAGATGTAAATATTTGGAATCTTTTCTCGCAAGAAAAACCCAACAGCCTATTAGCAATACCACAACGTTTTGTAAATAGCTACTTAGATTTTAATTTTGAGATCTGTAAAGTGATTAATTATTAAATTTGTGAAGTAAATCACATACATAATTATGACTGTAATCCCAAACTAGCCATTTGTCATTAATTAAGGGACAATAAAAAAATATCTAGTGTTTCTATGGGTATCATTCCCTCAATCACCTTCATCAGCATTCCTTCTCACTTTGTAAACGGAGATTTTATACCAAAAAATGTTCTAGGTTATTTCCCTATTTCGTGTTCTTTCCCTCACCACAAAACTTAATGCAAAAATAATATGATGCACAACTGAGATGGTCTATTTTACACCATTGGAAAGAAAGAGATAATCATTTAACAGTTTTCTATATATTCAATTATTTAATATATTAAAAGTTTTACTTTTTGCATTTGGTTGTTTATCGCATCTCAGTAAAACTTTTGCCCTATTGTGCTTTAGTAAATATGTCTGTGTTTAGGAGAACACAGATGGAGAGTGTGCAATTTAAATTTGTTTGGTTTTTCCCTGACAAACCACATGTTGTTATTGTAGCCAAAAAAAAGAATATGAAGGAAATAAACAGTAAGATAGGAAACAATAAGCAGTCTAAAAACTCAACAGTCATTCCACTTAATTTAAAGAGAAAGACAGAATGTTGCCTTTCTTGATTAGAATAGTTCAATGTAATTGCTTTAAAAACATCAAAAGCCAATATTTTAGGTTTATTTAAACGAAATTTGATACTAATATTTACATGCTGCAAAATAGTTATAGACAGCTTATGTATAATAAAAACCCACCAAGTTTATAATGATGCCTATCACAATAGCGTTTGTTAACTAACTTTTTTAAAACTATGAGTAACCATTTTATACAATATTTCCTGCTCTCCACAAGGCATTTACAATTCTGTGTTTACAATCACTCAAGAAAAGCAGAAGCAGAAAGACGGCTGTCTTCCTTTTATTTTTTCGCTCAGAAGTCTTAATGTTTTACTTACACCGCAAATTTTGGATAGGAATTTACTGTAAATAATTTTTAATAAAGTTTTGATAATATTTTACACACTATGGCATTGAAGGATAAGGTTTGTCTTTTCTGAAAGAAAATAATTCATATTATACATGAGTTTGCCTTAGATTTTACAGCTGTGAATTTATAAGTTAGAAATATGATGCAGAATAGAATGCAGAACTAAAATATCATTGGATTTTTACCCATACTTAACAGTCAAGCATTCTTAAACTCCCTTTCTAAAGTGTGCATGAAATACACACTTTTTACAATGAACATTTATATTACATGTATTTTAGAGATTACTGTTCAGGATAAAATACTGCAGTGAAAGTATTGATTTTCTTTTCCCTTTGGAAGCAATGACATCTCACTGAAAGCTATCCTTAGTGAACACTATATTAAAGATAATATATATTAAAGATAAAGCACACTTTAAGGTGTGCTACTTAATAAAAGCAAGCCTTTGTACATGCAATATTTAGGAAATAAGCTATGCAAACCCTTCATAGTGTCTATGTCTAAACATGTCAGCCACTCTAACAGCTCTTCTCAATATTGTACAAACTTACAAGAAGAAAGTCTGATGAAAGATCTAAACATGAATCTAAACATGATATTAAACAATATAACCCTCAGCAAAATAGTAGGTTAACAAAACAGCTTTTTATAATCTACATTCTACTGCTCTTTTTAAAGTTACCCCAGTAGTTCAACAAGTAGCAAAGACAGAAAAACTTTTCTTTCCTGTATTCAGAAAGTACAGAAACAATCACAGGTAATAAACATAATTTAAAGTAAATACTCCCTTCAGGTGTGATGCCCTCACTGAAGGCACGTATCAACATCCACCTTTGGAAAGATAACGAAGTCCTTGCAAAGCAGTGTAGGAAGGGAATTATGATCAGAAACCTGCCTTCTGTCCAGGCACTGGGATGTGCTCTCCACTGGTGATCCCCAGACCCACTGCCCAAGAATAAAGTGCCTATTGTCTCAGCACTGTACTAATTGTAAAAACGCAGCACATGCAGTAAGCATAATAATTATCCAGACAAACAAGCAGAGGCAATCAATGAAGGAATGAAAAGGATAAAAATACGCCACCAGACAAAGCAACCCAAGAATGAAATTAATATTCATAATGGAATGCAAGCCAGCCGAATGTCCCTTTCATGGCATGGCTGTTGCATACAAGAGACCATTGTCCACACTTGAAAAAATCAGTATATGGAGAAAATTTCGTGTAGTTCTGCTGAGGAGAAAAGCTTTTCATTCCCAAAATACTTTCTTCTGGCCCCACTGTTTTGATCAAGTAAAGTTTTGGGCTCCTTTGCCTGGTAACACTAAAAAAAGTTGTCTCTCAGGGTACACCCTTCCCTGAGCTCCATAAGGTTTGCTTTTTTCCCAGCTCTCTGCTTTCATTTGCGGCTGTATAAATATGAACAAAAAAGCCATGCTCATCCAAACAAAGAAAAAATGGACTGAATATGCATATCCTCATTAACTAAATTTAATTATGACAAGCGGCATATTAATCAGTAGTTGCTCCAGTTACTGCATTCATTGGTAGGGAGGAGGACTCCAAATTAAACAGAAGCGTGGGAGACAATCGCGTAGTGATCAGGAGGCTGCTCACAACATGATACAATACACTTTCTAAATAATTATTCAGAGGAAACAGAATAAAGAGGCAGATTGCTCTATTTTTAAGACCAGCTCAAGAACAATTAGCCAGGAGCATGATGACAAGGCTGCTTTCTTTTTTTCCGTGACTGCTTCCACCTCCACATTCTCATACCAACTAGCTTGGCGACCACTGAAAAATTTGCATTTCACAGGGTGCAAGGGTGGGGGGGAATTAAAAAAAAAAAAAGAAAAAGAAAAAACGAGGAGAGAGAGCTGAGGGGAAGAAATAAAACAGAGAAAGAAAAATCCCGTGCTGTACTTGCTGCTGTTTTAATGAGAAGGCCCGTGCCCCTACAGCAGCAGAGAAACCCTATCTATCTCACTGTGATGTTAGAGCTCTGAAGAGTCACTGAGCTGGAGCTGGAAACTGCGCGCTCTGAACTTTGCAGCACGTGCATTGCAGTAGTGAAGGAGGAGTTCAGAAAAGAAAAAAAAGCATCTAGGGAGAGGAAAAAAAGTTATCACACCAACTTACCATCCACCAGGTCCTGGCTGACATGTCATAGCAAAGCTGCCATTTTATGGAGCTGTCCGATGCTTTCCCTGCCATTACGCTGTCAGCAACCTTCATCAGATGCAGCTCAATGGAAGATAAGACACCTAATCAAGAAAACATCAGCAGTGGCTTGCAGGGCTACATGTAGGCCAATCCTTATCACACTGCATCATGGGAAAAGCTCCTTTATTAGCAAGAACTCCAACCTCACTGATATAAAGACAAGGATCAGGTCTTTTCTT
>VZTD01004640.1:839500-851506 GCA_013397725.1 Rhagologus leucostigma | reverse complement strand
TTTTTTTTCTGTCTGAAGGGATTGGTGAAACCAGCCAGCGTTCTTTGTGTATCATGTGTACACCAGTTTAGTATCTTGCAAGTGGGCGGCTAGCTGCATTGCTGGGCTACCCCGACTTAAGTTTATTTGCATTCTTCTCAGTTGAATATTGTTTGACATGGTCCATGGTCAGCTCCGAGCGTAGGAAAGGAGGGGAAAGAAATTATTCTGAATTAGTATCTTCCCCAGGAAGGACAGACGGGTTCGGTGTCACGGTGGGGGCCTGGCCCAGAGGTCAGAGCACACGTGTGTGCACACGCAGATCTGGGCGCTCACACGCGTGCACGGGCGGGCGCCCTGGAGAACACACAGGTAGCAGCTGCAGCTGGATGCAGCAGGGGCTGCCAAAGGCTGCAAACTCTGGAACTGGACATATGGAAACAGTTTAACTCTTTGCAATCAGCCTTTAACAAGAAATAGGAAGGCTGTAAGTCCTTAGGAGGAGAAGGGAGGGGGTGCGGTTAGGATTTCAGTGACACAGACTTTTCCTCCTCCCTTGCCGTGGATGCTCTTGATCTCCTCTGCTCTGCATGATCTAGCTGGGAAGGTGGAGGTGAGTGGGCAGGGAACTATTTGAATCATGGCTCCCTCCTGCCCCACAGCTTCAGGTCATTTGCCTCTTCTACATACTGCCACCAGGGTGAGAAGGCATTCTTCCTGCAAAGTTTTCCTTGCAGGGCTTTTCCCCTAACAGAAAATTTGTAATTCCCTGAAGGAAGGTCTAACTTAGAGGAACAAATAATTCTGACTTTGTTTTAAGGTGCAGAAAAGAAAAAGTACATTCAGAAGCACATGGCGGAAATCAATAAACCCTGGCTTACATTTAAAAGGGATATAAAGAAAGACCAGGATTTGCTAGTCCTGATTGAAGTGATAAACATCAGTTTTACTGATGTATTACAGATTCTGTATTTGCCTTAGTGATAAGTCCCTCTTTAGCAAAAACCAAAAAAATAATCCCCCTCTCCACATTTCCAAAATCTTATCTTTAAAATTAACACGTTAAAATAATAATAATAATAATAACAATAACAGTAATAACAACAAAGAAGAAGCAGCAACAGCAACAATTGTTTTAATTATATTTTTATTATTGTTATTATTATTGTTGTTGTTGTTGTTGCTATATTATTATTACTTTCTCTTTTTTTTTCTTCTTTTTATTTTGCCCTTCCACAAAGGTCAGCTCTTGAGTTAAGGGCCCATTTATTTAGGTCCTGAAACACTGACAGCACCTAATGAAATGACTCTCTGAGCCAGTCCAGAATGCTGACAACAGAACAACTCCGTAACAACACCCAGTATATCAAAAGATTAGAGCCATTTTCCCTTCTCCGTGTGTGCTATTGAGATTGGCTTGCAGCCTCAGTTTCTCAGTTGTTTTAAATACACTGATGAGGCCAGCATCAAAAAAGTCAGACAAAAAATTAATGGGCACTTTGGATATCCCAGTCCCCTAAATTTACGTAACTCTTTTTCTAGAAGAGTTTCTGTACAATAGATGAGGATGTTTCATTTTTAATTTCATTTAGGTCACAGTGATCAACTAGGACACGAGAAAATTTTTGAATACTGGAAAATCTGTCTATGATCAGGTGCTGTGGGATGGCTCAGCACATTCAGAATGCACAACAGGGATTAACTCCGGCTCCATAACCTACATCCTGCTCAAACAACCTGGCTTTGTGATAAATATTATAAGGTATGGACAGCACAAGCAGCAGAGTTTTATCCAGTTTTTGGCAAGCAGTGCACAGGCAGATGTCCTGAGGCTGAATCTTTCACGTGGCCTTCACTAACAGGCTCATCATGGTGGGACTGCAGAAAGCAGTCAACTGTGAGTGTGAGATAAACCCTGGACATGTGCTTTCACACATAACCCCTAACTTCATACATGCTAACAAGCATATTTGCCAGCACAAGGGAAAATGGGACTGATGTGAAGAGGGGGATTCTCTGCATCTTCCCACCCACTGAATTCTGATCACAGCTGAAGAGACCAACTGCTTCAGCCACTAATCTGCCTTACTAGGGCAATTCACAAATCCCCAGCAGCACTGTGATGGCTGGGAGTGTGAGTCCACACTTTTAGTAATCATGAGCCAGTTCACTGTGCTTAAAAGAGGATAGAAGTTTTATCACACTGTAGCTAGCTGAGAGGTCTCAAGCTGCTCTCAGACACCCAGCCTACAGCAGATCCAATCTTGCAGCAACCTCTTTGACTAAGTCTTCAGTGAACAGTGGAGCTGCTCCATCCCAGAGCTCCTGAAGTTTCAGGAAGACTACGCATCTTCTATAGCCACAAGCACCACATGGATATTTGCTTTTGTACATCCAGGAAAGATAGAGTTAATGATGAGCCTTCCTTCTGTTGCTGCATGTTGGCTTCTGGCATTAGCTGAGGGCAGAATGGGGATTTCTGGCACCCAGGAAAACAATGCCTGCGGTGCTGGTCAGTGTGCGCTTCTCCTACACATGCTGCTCCCATGCCTTCTCCTGCCTGCTGGGAGGTCTGCCTTTCTCCCAGCCATGCCTGTTTTGCAGATGGGATTTTTTAAATGCTCTAATATGTGGAGATACCAGATTTCCTATGTGGCTCGAAGAAACAGTCATACCCAGCACAGACACATACATGTCATTGGACAAAATTTTTCAGATGACCTCTTTTTCCTTTCAGAAAAAGACAGATTTATGAAGAAAGCATATGGTGCAATATGCTTGTTACATAACAGCAACTAATTTCAAGGTTATTCCGGCTTCCATATTCATAGAAGTTTGGGGTTTTTTAAATGGAATTATTTGAATTTTCAAGTGAACTAGGTTATTCAAATTAATTTTTCAAGTAAATATGACCCAAATTTCTTTTGGCTAAGCATTTTTTAAACACTTTCAAAGGAACAAAAGACATGTATGAAAATATAAAACTTGGCAGAACTAAAATCTGTTTCATATTTTAAACCAATATAGTGCAAGCAAGTTCACCCACTTCTAATACCTGTCTTCCTAACACATTAAGAAAAAATTGCCAATCTGGCTTTTCCCCACAGGTTTAGATTTTTGTAAGGTTTGTTTTCTCTAGGCTGACTCAGCTTTTGATTCCACTCAAGGGAACAGTTCCATTTCATATCCAGAAGTAGCCTTCAGGAATGCTTTAATTTATTTCTGTAAGGTCCCAACACCTACTAATAGGCTCAAAGAAAGAATCCACAGTACTCTCCTCTGGAGGATAGGCAGTGCTGAGACAGAGAGACCCAAACTAGTAATGTAGATTTAAGTAATTGAGGAGAACACACCCGCTCACACCTGAACACACTCACTGGTGCTGGGCTGAACCTGGGAGACCACTCCCAGCTATTTACAGTGACGGATTTTACAGGTTTAGGTAGGTGTTTGGAAAGCTCCTTTGCTGTTCTCTTCTTTCACCAGGTGCACATACAGCCCTGTCTCAGACCTTCACAGGAATCCAGAAGGACTGCTGATCTCCAGAACCTAGCAGTTTTTGGGAGACTTCCTCACATTGCTTCTCAGCATGTACTTTTCCTGTTTCTCCTGCTGTTTTCTGGTAAATATTTTAATTTATCACCATCGGCAGCTGCAAAACCCATTGAAATAAACTCACACAGAAACATCCTTAATGGCACCAGGCCTTTTCATTTCTATTAAGGGAGTAGTACATGGCTACAGAAGCCTGACTTTGATCCTCTGCCTTTGACTGAGTTATTTCCCCTGGAAAACATAAATTGAATTATTCCTTTATAATGTGGCAGTAATGGGGGTGGGAAATAACTGCTATTAACTTTGCTTAGCCTTTCTATTTTTCCTCATTCGACATTAGTGAAGAGACGAATAAAGCTTTTAAAAAATTAAAAATTATAAAACCATGGCAGTGTTTGCCGAAGAAACATCTTTCCTGACTGCCAGAGTGATGAAAGCCATCATTCCTATGAAGCCCTTTACTGGGCATCTTACAATCAGACACTTCCACCTAAGCATTCTTTTTTTTGTGGGTAGAAATATTTCCTCTCTTGTGGAGCTCTAGGGTGTCCAAGACGTGGCAGGATACTTTCAGGAATGTGAAGAGCTCCATAGTTAACTCACAAAGGGTCCTGGCAGAGGATCCAGCAAAAGACACAGGAGTTCCACTGAAAGTGAAAGAGAGGGCTGACATGCAGGCTGACTAGTAGTGTCCATCCCACGCTCCTACTTTTCTCCTGTCCCAAGTGCCTGCTAGTCTTCCAGGCCTACCACAGCACTTTTTTGGGACAGGCAGAAAACAGATGGTGGCAGGTGCCACAGGGTGGACAAGCTGGCTTCCAAAAGGCTAGAAACTCAGTTCCCAGTCTGATGACATTCAAGAACAAAAATAATGCTAAAGTATTTGTTTCAAATAGCTTTCTGAAGTAATACATGCTAAGTCCCGACTAGCAAAGCAAAGAAGTTAGCTGAAAACTGCTGTTTTTTACAAAAGTACTCATCAGTCAAACTGAGAGACAAATATGATGGTATAACTTGAAAAATGAGTAATGATATAATTTCATCATGTCCAAACAACTGATGCAGCTTGTGTATATATGTATATATGCTTGCGGGCTATGATATCTTGCATATTGGGCAGGAGATAGTCAGATAGACAATGATGGAGACATGCCCAGAACCTGAGGGTTCAATTGTACATTCTAAACCAGGACAAGAAAATTATTCATTTGCATTATTTCCATCAAAATAATCCATGTGCAATAATGAATCCAATGCACAATAAATCAAATGCTAAATTTCTAGCATTCTTTTACATTTTTTTTTAAGTTTATAAAATGCAGTATGTAACTTTTTTCATGTCTAAAAAGACTTTCCCTGAAGGAAAAGCATTATTCAAAGGTGAAGGTGGAGTTACACTTTCCATTTAAAAAAAAAAGTTTGATATTGAAGAATTGTGTGTCTCACACAAGTGTTCTTTATTCAGAAAGTGCCCTGTTTCATGAGGAGGGTAGCCTTTAATGTTCAATACAGGATAATACTCCATCCATCTCATCTGTGGGTTGGATTTCATCCCTATGAGCAATGTGAGAATCATACAAATCTGAATTGTATCCCCTGAGACTCAGTGCTAAGAAGCCCAGTAATAAATGGAGGTCATTATGCTGCCTGTTCACAATCTCCTTAGAAGAAGGGATGGATTCTTTTCACTTTGTCTTTGAAGAGAGGGGCATACTGATAGGCTTTATCAAATACAGTGCACTTTTGTAACTGGATGTGGAGCAAGCACTTTGCTTACAGCCCATCTCCAGTTCCATGGCTGCCAAAACAGCTTTATTGGCCAAGACCAAAACACATCATGCTCACTGTGTGCTGGCATGGACAACAGTAAAAGCAGAGGGCTCTAGGGAAAGCAGTGCCCTTACCCCAGACTGCACTGCAACTCTGAGGGTATGTGGGGAAAGTATAAAAAAAAAAATAAAGCTGATTTCTCCCCTTTCCTAGGACAGTAAAGCAGTAAAGGTTTGTGTTCCCAATATATCTTTCTATGTTTAGCATTAATGTTAGTTTGCTGTGAGGGGCGGCTAGCTCCAAGACCTTTTCTGCCTTGTCTTCCCTTTTAAGTCAGGTGTTTCCTTTGCTTGTAACCCGTCAGAAGTGGCAACTTTTTCCCTAATTTGATAGACATAAAATCTTTGCTACTGATCTTGCAGTTTTGTATGCTGGGTTGTATTGGGTTTGTGTGGCAAGATTCTGGTAGTGGGGGGGCTACAGGGGTGGATTCTGTGGGAAGCTGCTGGAAGCTCCCCCCACGTCCAGCAGAGCCAGTGTCAGCCAGCTCCAAGATGGACTCACCGCTGACCAAGGCTGAGCACATCAGCAATGGTAGAAACACCTCTGTGATAACATATTAAAGAAGGAAAAAATAGTTCTTGCACAGAAGTAATTGCAGCCAGAGAAGACAGAAANCCCCCACGTCCAGCAGAGCCAGTGTCAGCCAGCTCCAAGATGGACTCACCGCTGACCAAGGCTGAGCACATCAGCAATGGTAGAAACACCTCTGTGATAACATATTAAAGAAGGAAAAAATAGTTCTTGCACAGAAGTAATTGCAGCCAGAGAAGACAGAAACAGCCCAGCAGACACCAAGGTCAGTGCAGAACAAGGGGAAGGAGGTGCTCCAGGCACCAGAGCTGAGATTCCCCTGCAGCTGTGATGCAGCTGTGCCCCTGCAGCCCATGGAGGGCCATGTTGGAGCAGAGATCCACCTTCAGCCCACAGAGAAGGCAGGAGCAGGCAGATATCCAAAAGATGGCTGTGATCCCCATGGAAAGCCTGCTCTGTGCAGTATCTGTGGCTCTGTGGAGAGTGAAGCCCATGATAGAGCAGGTTTGCTGACAGGACTTGTGACCATGGGACCGACGCTGGAGCAGCCTGTTCCTGAAGGGCTGCACCCTGTGGAAAGTGACCCATGCTGGAGCAGCTTATGAAGAACTGCAGCCCAAAGGAAGGACTGAGAGTGGAGAAGTTCACGGAGGACTGTCTCCTGTGGGAGGGATCCCACACTGCGGAAGGACTCCTCTCCCTGAGCAGCAGCAGAAGCAGCATGTGAGTAACTGACCATAATCTCCATAACCCCTGCACTACGGTGGGGAGGAAGTAGAGAATCAGCGATAAAATTAGGCCTGGAACAGAGTGAGAAGTAGGTGGAATTTGTTTTTAGGATTTGTTTTACTTCTTATTATCCTGCTCTGATTTTGATTGGTAATAAATCCAACTAATTTCCCCAAGGTGGGTCTGTTTTGCCCATGACAGTAATCAGTAAGTGATCTCTCCCTGTCCTTATCTCAGCTAGGAGCTTTTCATTATATTTTCTCTCCAGCTGAAGAGGGGAGTGACAGAGCAGCTTTGGTGGGTGTCTGGCATCCAGCCAGGGCCAACCCACAGCAGGGCTTCCACTTTGCCTAAAGCAAGCAGGTCCGACACTGAGCCCGTAGTCAGCACATATGTTGAGTAGTCTGCCTGTCTTCTATCAGCTGGTTAGGTATGAGGACTACTCACTCTCGGGTAAGGAGATGTGGGAGTTGATTCACAACTCAATCATTGCTCATTAGCTAGAGATTGTCCAGGTAACCTCTTGGTATGGCAGACCATACTTAGGATGGGAAGAACGTGATGGATAACTGGCTAAGGGACAGGATTTTCCCATGTGGTTGAATACCAGCTCCAGGCCCTTACAGCAAACTCTCCCAGGGCAGAAGGACTGGGCATAGCAGGTGCCTTGGTCAGAGTGCTGGCCAAACCAGAGATGGTACAGCTGGGGCAGAAAATATGGTCTCCACCAGTTTTCTTTGATGAAACAAAATTCCTCAGAAAGTGAAGAGCAAAGAAAGAGGAAGACCCTGTTCCAGCCCATTTCTTCCAAAAAATATTTATGCTTAGTTTCTGTATTTCATTTCAGTGTTTTTGCTGGAATGATATAAAAGGGGTTTGTTATTAGACATGAGGCACAGATATTGGAGTCTCCTTGGTTTGGGGGCATCATGTGTCTGTGTATCTTCTAAGAATAATCCAATGGCACCAGTGTAGCTACTGGCTTTTCTCTGAGTAACATTTATGGTTACCTTCATTCCACCTGGCTGCCCAGGTAGCAACGGTTAATGATTTCCCCATGATGAGCATTTTCGTGCCCTTTCACATCCTCTCACAGTTCCCAGTCTGAAAGCCCATTTCGCTTGTAAAGAGAAAACTACAGAGGTACGGTTAAGCTTTATGTAGGGTTAGGCATTGTGGCATATCTGCAATTGATTCCACCTGATTATATTATACAACTGAAGTGAGAAAAAGGGGAGAATAGGCCAGGACTAAAAGAAAAGTTCCTACTTGAAATACCTAGGAACTCTGTTTCCTATTAACTCCCCTGGCCTAATCAAGGTTTTTCACAGCATCTGCCAGCAAAAGGAGACTTCCTTATTTCATGTCGACAGTAATCATAATCCCCTTCAGATCCTAGGCGAGAATTCTGACTTCACTCAGCACCAGGCTGGGTCAGGCCCAGCACCATTCTGTGATGAATGCTAATGCACTGTCTGTATGAGTTCCTATCTGCAGGAAGGCAGGAAGCACAGGAGGCTTTTAAACAGTGTTCAGCTGCATGCTCAACGCTCAGATTCTTTACTGCTGCAGAGTCACAGAGGTTGTGCTACCCCGGAACTGAGTATATGCCTCCCTTGGCATAAGGTCCATTTCTCTTTGGTCCTCCAATAGATCACCACTGTGAGTCCCACACAAGGGGTATAGAAGCAATCTCCGTAGATGTAACACGTTAATGTAAGACCTGCGATTTCTTAGCAAGTCTTTTTTTGCTGGAGTGTTTGTCCATGTGTTAAAAGGCCTGCATCTGTCATGATCTTCTCTTCAACATTCTGTCCTGCTCAGTTCTGGAAGGCTGGTGCTGTCCCAGCAAACAGTACTTCAGGTTATTCCTCAGGTTGCAGCCCGTGGTAGGCAAGCCAGATGTGTCAAGGGTCAATGCAGATATATTTTGCCTTGAGTTTTGGTGCCAGATCCTTGGACCTCACACAGGTGTCTGTCTGATGCCAGAGGGGAGGATTGAGTTTTCCCAACAAAAGCACTAGCTGGACTGAGAAGTTATCAGTATCCTTGTGACTACAGGCATGTGATTTAGCTACCTATCCACACACACTGATAGCTATCAATGCCTGCTGCTATTGTGGCTTGATACAAGTTCTGGCCTGCCTTGTTGTTTCGGGTTTTTTTCATACTCATGTATTTCAGCACCTTCCTTTTGTCCAGTTTTACCAGATAAAGGTTACCACACTGAGGGCAGAGCATGAAGTAACTCCACTAACAAAACCTCTGCTGCCACATTAGATATCACAAACCTGCAAGAAAGAGCAAACATGGGGAATTAGAAGTCCACAGGGAACTCAGTAGTGCAGCACTAAAAGAAGCTAGCCCCATTTCTTTCAGTTCATCATTTTTCCATACCCCAGTGAAGCACAGAACAGCAAGCTGCAACAGAGAACAACAAACTGAGTATAAATAGAAAGAAGTGTAACACTTAACTCAGTTCACATCTGGGAAAATTACTACCTGTCTGAAAACTGCTCCAGGGTCTCAGTAGTGTCTATTTTTTAAAGATTGTTCCTGAAAGGCCTTCATATAGTAATGTAGCTCAAATCATCTAAGCAACTTAAAATTGTAAGGACATATTAGACAAATTGAACGAATCATTCTAACCACCTAGCCAGCTCCTGTGGGTGATAATAATCAAAACATATTTAGTTAATGATACAGATTTCTATCTTCAAATGCCCTTTGGCCTTTGTGAAATAACTGCACAAAATGGATGGATTGAGATAGCACATCCTGTGAAGAGCTCACTAAACCCACAGTTGCTGTGCTCCTCACAAACTAATTATACAGTGTATATTTGCCATCCACTTTACATGATAAATAGATCCGTAGCATTGGTTTTGTACACAACTACCACTGTAATACAATACAGACCTTCACATTCAAAAACTTTAGTAATTATAACTGAAAGTGCATTCAAGGTATGTTTGCCCAAACCTTTTTCAGACCTAGTAATGGTAAGTGGACATATGGAGCCTCGTCAGTATTCTCCTAGATGGAGACATAATATCTTTCTCTCCAACCCCTTTTAAGCAATACATTAATGTTATTTACTGCCTATCTTTTATGAGAAAACAAACTGCTCTTTCATTCATTCATGTATCTTTTTTCCCAGAATTCGATAAACAGAAACAATGCGCTAAAAAAACAGTTTAATCTTTTAACAGAATCAGCTGCAAATCACTATTAGAAAATTTGCCATTGTTGACTTTCCCAAGCAAAAGAGATGTAATTGAGATAATTGTTTCAACCAAATGCTATCCTGTATCATCTGCCTTTCAGATTAATTCAAGATCTCCTTGTAAGAATAATGGTTTCATTCCGACTTCTCCAAAACTGCAAAATTGTTCGTATGAATCCGTATGTGCACACTGATTTCAACTGTGACATTTAATTTTTCTTTTTTTTTTCCTAAGCAGATAAAATAGGATATGCAGAGAGTGACTCATCTTAGATGTAACATAAATTTCTGGCTTTCCAATTGTCTTTGAATTAATTTTTCAGAAAACAGCACCTACATTTTAATGAGAAGACTCTCTGAGGTACATGGATATCAATTTGGCTGGCTAGTACATTCAGAAAAGGAATAATTTTGCTGCTTTGAAAAAGGCATGCAGGTGAGAAATTTGATCACTTGGACATGACTGTGGCTGAAGTTCAACAGTTCCACCAGTGCTACATCTTCTAAGTATCTGCAGTTTTGACACAGTTGAAATGTCTAGTTTTTGGAAAGTGAGATCTCCAGGGAATTTGTAGGAAGACTCGAGAAGGGTGCACTGTATGTCCAATCCAGATGCAGCCATTCATAATTAGGCTGTTCCACAAGAAAGCTCCAAGGAGCTGTGCTTAACAGAAGAAACACAGCTGAACTGATGGCAGCAGAATGGATAAAGAGACCAAACAAGACTTTTTTTTTCACTAAAACTGCTATTACTTGAAAATTAATATAAACTTAGTGACGAAAACACCACTGCTTTGACCTATAAGTAGGTTTTACATATAAATCATTTCAGTATATTTAATTGTGGCCTGCTGTCAGCATGACAAACCTACCCTGCAGCATTAAGAATTGACCCTTATGCCCCATGCCGTACCACCAGGAACAGACTAATAAACAGACAGGGAGTATTAGTGATAGTGAAGATAAAGGTTTAGTAAAATAACACAAGCATGGTTGCACACCTTTTGGAAATTTGAGGTCTACAGGCTGCAAAAATGTCTTTTTAGCACCACTTTGCCAACAGCAGAGCCTGTGTGCCTAAACAGAAATTTCAAAAAATACTAAGCAGAGAGTCACTTTGAGTGAGAAATGGCATTGATTTGAAACCGTGAAAAACATTCTGTTGAAATATTATTCACACCCAACCAAATATTTTGTTGTAAGAAAAGTCCAATTTAAACTGTCATTTTCTATTGAAGAAATCTATTGCATATACTTCAAAATTTTAGCTAGTCAGGCCAAAATTAGATGCTTAAAAGCATTCTGATTTTGTTGAACGGTCATAAATAAGGTCCTGAAAAATTATTTATTTAATTCAATGTGTGCATCTCATTGTATTCACTTACTGAGGTCCAGGCATACCTTTACTCTGGAAGGCTGCAAATAAAGCTGTGTTTATGCATCAGGTACTTAGACAGTATGTTGCTGAGATGCCTAATTAGTTTTAAGTTCTCACTGAAAAGGTGTAAGATGCTCACATGATCACAATCCGATCTCCCTTATCTTTTTTTAGGAAGCTATAAAGGTTGTTGAGTTCACTCTGCAGGAATTCCCCATTTAGGTGCTCAGTAGCACATCAGCAAATATGCGTTGGGATTTTACAGCTTAGATTTTATGCGAATCTTTCCACAAAGTAGCTGTTTTAGAAGAGATTGTACAATCCTTCAGTTTGTTTGTCTTTTGGTATGGGCCAAGCCACAGTCTCACTGAAAGATGACAAAAAAGTGGTGTGCTTGTGTTCCACACCAAGCATTTGTTTCAAGTGACAATACTTGAGTCCTTTGACCTGAAAGAAGCTTACAGAATCTGTCAGAGAAAAGAGAAATTCCTGTTCAGATATGTGTTGTGGTTTGACACTGGCTCAACACCAGGCACCCACCAGAGCCACTTGCTCACCCTCCCCTGCCACAGCTGGGCAGAGGAGGGAAAATGGAAAAGAAATTAACGAATGCTTCATGAGTGAGATAAGGACTGGGAGAAACACTTCAAGGGCGAAACAGGCTCAACTTAAGTTGCAAAGTGAATTTATTACTAACAGAATCAGAGGAGGGTAATGAGAAGTAAAATAAGCCCTAAAACCCCCCCCCCCCCCCCAGGCCCTCCCTCCTTCCCAC
>VZTD01004640.1:788206-839110 GCA_013397725.1 Rhagologus leucostigma | reverse complement strand
CTGGCCAGCAGCATGTCCATCTTCAGAGCCATCAGCCATTGGCCCTGCTGGATGTGGTGGGAAGCCTCCAGCAGCTTCTCACAGGAGCCATCTCTGCAGCCCCCCGCTACCTAAAACCAGGCCATGCCAAACCAATTCAGTATCACACCTGGGGAGGCAGACCAGTGCCCAAGCTTCCTACAGCAAAAGTAATTCCAAACTGCTTCCTCTGTGGTTTTTTGAGTAACAAAAATTTATTTCCTTGACTTTATAAGGCCCTCCTCTCCCACCCACACGGAGATGCTGCTCTGAGACATGGAGAATGGTGCTAGATCTCTCTGTTCACATGCAAAAACAAGCAAGAAGAAAGAAGGGTCACAGAGCCACACTGCTACTCACAGACTCCTCTGCAGCCCCATCTCTGCGTGGTGTGCTGTGGCTGCAGTGCTGTTACTTCCTCTATCTGAAAACATCACTAAGTAAAAAATCCGTGCTTTATTCATCAAACAAGGTTCCTGACTCTCCCAATATGCAGCCAAAAAGAATTTTAAAAAAAGAAAACACACTCACACCAGTGGAAAAGGCATTGCATCTCCTTTCCTAGTTCATACATGTTGCTATGGCTTCTCACTACCCAAGGATATGAAGGTAGTACTCTGTAGCAATGTTTTTTCAGAGTTATGAGGCTATGAGATCATTTGACTAGTCTAAGAAAAAAAAAACTTCTTGGCTTTTTTGAGGTAGAAGAACAGGGAAACCATATTCTGATTTTTCAGTGCCAGATTAAAAAACCTTGACATAAAGCTGAACAGCTGATGATGCTGAAGATGTATTATTGGTGAATGATGAGACTTAAAATAAAAATTTCCAGTCCTGGCTGTAAGTAATAAATACTCAGAATTATTCCTCATCCATACACATGCTGCATGTATGTGTTTTTGTAGAAATATGTCCTGAATATGTAACTGTGTAGAAAAGAGCCAAAGTAGATGCAGAAAGGTATTTTCAATTTCCCTACAAGTACTTTCTATAACAAAGGCATATACCTAAAACTTCAATATTTGAAAGCAAAATAAATTTATCTCAAATGATTACCTATTACATGCTCATCTGTTATCCTTTAATTTAATCCAAATTCAAAGGTAGAAAACTAAAAACAGTTTCTTATGTGATCTCTCTTCTTGGTGTAGCCAAAAAGTTTATCAGAATGAGCTGAAAAATACATATACTTCAAATTCCAGTCACTTTATGCATTGCTGGATGTTAGGCAGCCCAAATTCCCTATGTGACCTGTGGGATATGGCTGTTTCTTCTGAAGTGGATTATCCAGGTTTCTGTGACATGGACAGTACACCTTCGGCACTGCAGCTTTACACAACTCCTGCTTTGGAAACCCAGGCGTCTTCGCTACAAGAACCAGAGGTCAGGCAGAGAACTGAAGGCAGATATTCTGAGTCCCAGACCTGCAGTCTAACCCAGCAAGTTAGCATCCGTTAGCTATCAAAATAAATGATCACATTCCACCTCTGTAGGGCTCAAATTACCGCACTGTCCGCACTTACACATCTTACACTTTATACTTACCAAAAAAGAGGAGCCCATTACCTACATGGCAGCCAATAGACTGGATTTTGTGGGGCTGGGCCACAGCTACAGGAAAGTTCAAGCTTCACGGAATAAAAGTGAGGTTGGGAAGCATATCCTAAATAGGAAAATCATGTTGTATTTGGGAGTAAATTATTACTTGGGCTTGGAACAGTTGTTACTCCCTAGCAGCACCCATCCAGTTTATTTTATGTTTATCTCTGTGCAACTGAAATACAGCTTTTTGGCTTACTGCATACAAAGCCTTTGCTGCACATGTCTGTTCTCACACTACTCCTTCAGCAAATGGAATGTTTTCGAGATGGGAAGTCTAATGAGAAAAATATTGTGAAACTAGAGGACATACAAGGAATGTGCCGTAACTGATACAAATTACAGCCTGTTTTTTTTTCAGATTAGCTTAGCTTTATTTTATTCAGACTAACACATCCACCATCCTTCCTCAAGCCTGTTTACTCAGGTGGAAGTACACAGGGTCCAATTTTCCCTCCAACTGCCCTTCCACACTAGTATTATTTCGGCTCAAATGGGTAATTAATCAGACTACAGGAGTGTTTGCATGTATTTGTTCATCCATACTACCTGGTTGCCCCTTAAAATAAATTTATAGACTCAAAAGTGCTGATTCAGTTTATAAATGGACAAAACACATCAAGAAATGTGTCAGGATGACACAAAAGGTCAGGAGCCGGAGTGTACATATTAAAATTATTTTTATGGGCAACTGGAAATAGATCCCAGTTTCCACACATTGAAAAGACAGCATGCACTCATACAAGTCACAAGTCAGTTGTATCTAATTTGTAAATACTAAATAAATTTCATTTCAGAGATAACCAGATTTGAAACTATTATGGAGAAGGAGGCCCACTGAAATCTCAGCTGAGAAAAACTGACATTTTGGCAGCAGGTAAGAACAGCTTTTTCTGGAATACGCATAGAACACAGAATTTTACAGGCTGGTTTTAGGCTTTTGTGGAAAGATCAGTATGGAAGTGACTTTTATTACTGTCATTAGCAGAATCCGGTTCTTGGGTTGAAACACAAGATGCAATGCCTGTACCACAAACCATCACAATGTAGTTTGTGCCTCTTGATTCATGAAGTGACACAGTTCAGCTATTTTAACCATTTCCTTGCAGGAATAACCACTGTTTTTTCTCTTGGGTTCACTAGTCTTGAGTGATCTTCCCATGTGTCTAAAATCCTCCCTGTACTTCTAAAGCTAGGACTACTGCTCACACCACACCCAGCAGCTTTTACTGCTCTCTACATTTTTTTCCTGTGGCCACTGCTGCACTTCTTTTTGCATCTTTAATGCCAGTATCTCATTTGAAATAGATGTGTGAAATTTTTCTGCATCAAAATGTAACATAAATTCCCATGTACACAAAACAGAAGAACTGCTCATTCAGATTCATTTAGCTCTCTGAAAAACTACAAGGATGAATGATTTAATATTGTAAAAAAAAATACACCAAAGATTAAAAAAACTCAGACTCTATTATTGCAATTTGAAAAATGGCAATTTATATAAATCTTAGTTTGTACCCACATCAGAGGTTCCTACTCTGGCTGGAACTGTGATTATGTAGGCAAGAAATATAACCAATACTATAACTAGTGTTGTTATACCAATATTAGTTGGTATACTGCTCCTAACAGATAAAGTTTTTAATACTTTCACCTCTTCTCTTAAAAGCAAACGACAAAGCTCACATAAGTACCTCACTAACTATTCAGCAATTTTTCACAGTTCATTTTTTAAAAACAATCATTTGGGATTGTAGCTTTTTCACTTGTCACAATAAAAAATATACAGCAATGAGAATTTAAAACAGAATTAGGAAAATCTACAAAGAGATTTGAAAAATATTAGTAAACAATTGACACAACTTTGAATCTATGTAAATGAAATTCAGTGAAGAGAAAGAAACTTTAAATTTTTTTTTATTTAAAAATAAGATTTCATAAAAATACAGGACAAAAAAATTCTCAGTAGGAATGAAAAAATAAACGATAACTTAAATCAATTTTAAAAAAACCTCACAGAAATACTACATGAATGAAATAAACGAAGATAAATAAAAAGCAATACATTGCTCATCATCTGCACATATTGCATTTTCAAATTTGATTGAAAGAATACCAAAGTAAGCTTTCCTGTTTTGATATTATTCAGTCATTCACCTTGTACATTACCAATTCAGGCACATAACCAGTGTTAGACCTCCTAATTTTCAACAACTCCAGCAGAACTTTATTCAGCATTATTTGAAAACAGTCAAGATCAAACTACGAACAAAGGAATAAAATTCAGTCACATGCCCATGTGTGAGCTACAAAATTGAGAATGCTAGTTTACAAAGATCAGTACTATTTTTCTGCCTGTTAAAGAGAGAGAGTCATAATCTTCTCTCTGTAGACTACTGTGATATGCAAATATCAGTCCTAGGAATGTGCATAAAAATACCCAGAAATGCACAGAAATTAGAAGCTAAATTTCATATTTTCTAACATGAAAACCACTGTGAATATAAGCTATTGTTACAGTTATGTGGGTGATACTTAGATGGCCCTTGTTGCAACAACTGGCTTTAACCACTCTGCCATAGTCTGGCCAAGACACAAGATGCCACTGGATAATTTCAGCAGAACTGAAATCCTAGGCCTAATGCAGTCCACAGATACAAGTATTTCAATGCCTCCCAAGTTCAAATGCTCAGCCACTGAGAAAGTAGTACAAAAGTCTTTCGAAGAACGTTTTCTGAAGTATCCAGTCACGCAGTATGTCACCTAAGTATGGACACTGTATTTACAAGTACCTATTCTTAGCAAAAGCAGTTTCTAGCAGCATTCAGCATCTCACTGTTACTTTTGAGGTCCTACTACTTCAAGTAATTTAGAATTAGATTTAACTTATTAGGTGGGAGAAAATCACCTCCGTCAACCTGTTGGCCACACTTCTTATGACGCAGTCCAGGGAAGAAGTGGTTTCCTGTGCTGAAAGTGCACATTACCAGGTCGTGTTGAGCTTCTCATCAACCAAACAAGGTAACGTGAACAATGAAATATCCTGAATTCTGGATGTGAATGACAATGTGATTTGTCATGATGTGCTGGTTTTGGCTGAGGTAATTTTCTTCAGAGTAGCTAGTGTGGGGCTGTGTTTTGGATTCGTTCTGGGAAGAGTGTTGATAACACAGGAATCTTTTCCTTATGGCTCAGCCATAAGGAAACACAGTGACTGGCCCAGTTTTGCTCCTTACATCACCCCACCAAGGAGACTGGGGGTGCACAAGGAGTTGGGAGGGGACACAGCTGGGACAGCTGACCCCAACTGACTCCAGGGATATTCCACATCACATGGTGTCATGCTCAGCAGACAGAGCTGGCGGAAGGAGAAACACATGAATGTTTGGAGTGGTGTTTGTGTTCCTCAGTCACTGTCACATGGCTGCAGCCCTGCTTTCCTACAGCTGGCTGAACACCTGCCTGACCATGGGAAGCAGTAAATTAATTCCTCATTTTGCTTTGCGCGCATGTGTGTGCCTTCTGCTTTATCTATCAAACCTATTGATTGTCTTTATCTTGACCTAAGAGTTCTCACATTTTTACTCTTCCAATTCTCCCCCTCATCCTGTTGCAGGGGGGAAATGACTGAGTGGCTCTGTGATGCTTAGTTGCTGGCTGTGGTTGAACAAGGACATGTGACATTCCACTTGGTGTTTTATTAACCATGTATTTATAAACTAATGAATCAAAATAACTATCAAGAAAATCTAAAGAACAGCTCAGAACATATCTTAAATGTATATTAATAAAGACTGATGCATAGAAAATTTATTCTTAAAATTTGAAGTACATGAGAATTCAAGACTCATAACTCCTCCTCAAGACTGAAAATGATTGTGTACCTGAACTACTACATCAGCTGTGTGACGGAACCTCTCCTTCAAAGCAACAGATCAGAGGACAGATTCACAGACATTATTTAATGCATTATCTTTTATTTTAGACATCAGCATTTTTCAAATGAAATCTCAAATCTCTGATTATGAGAAGATAGCAAGTTAGCATTCTTTGGTCCTACCAAGAGTTATCCCACACTGCAAATAAACCAGCTACTTTCAAATGTTTACAAGGAGGAGTTCATTGATTCTTTAAGTTCACTTTGTGCCTCTCAGGAAATCAAATACTGCCATGTCAGAAGGTAATATTCACTTTTCTCAATAAAGTATGTGTTGTTCTGATATTATATTAGGATGAAATTTAGTAACACTGTCTAAGATTTTTTAAATGCATAAAAATGACAAACACTAATCAATCTTAAAAATGCAGTTTCTACTAAAACAAAGAATCTTAAGAAAGACCTGAAGGGAAAGAAAGCAATGGTTCGAAGGATTCAAGAATTTCAAGGTTTGAAGGATTTCAGATTGGTTCACAAAAGTCTATCTGTTTCTTCCTGACAGAACAACTCTTTCTGAGAATTAGTTTCAGAAACATTACTTGGAGAAACTAATAATATGATAGGGTCATTCAGTTAAATTAAGGAAAAAATTATTACTTTTTCCATTTTAGAGGCCTCTCATTCAAAGAATAAAGTTTAGTACCTCCTAAAATATCAAGCCTCTCCAAATTCTCCCCTCTGTCCTCCAAACACTTAGAAAAGGAACAGAAATGAACTAGCAGTCTTAATCATGTTGTGAATTGATTCCTAATGTTATGATGAACAGGAGACTGAGAAAAAGTAGATATAAAAGGAAATCAAACAATATGGAAACATTTGAGAATGTGAATTTGTGAAATTAGCACTTTTGTTTGAGAATCAGGCAAGATTTTCATAGACATCACTTGCTGGAAAGTATAACTGATACTCCAGCCTCCAGGTTCGTCTTTCAGTCATTTAAGTAAGTGCTTTGGAATGTAGAGGTGTTTTAATTTCCCACGGGCAGCCGTTCAAGAGGGAGGTGTAATCGCCCTGGCGGCTTTCCGGGGTGTGCGGGCTCCCATGGCAGCTCCGCACACGGCAGGCGACAGGGCGCGTGGGGCAGTGCGGGACACGGCCGCTGCTCCCGGGGCCGCTCCCGGGGCCCCGCCACCCCACGGCACCATCCCACCGGCCTCAGCAACCACCAGCGCCCTTTGAAACTAAGGTTTCTGCCTTAGCACAGGACACACAATTATATGCCCCACAGCAAATATACCAAAAATTTTTAAATCCTTGGTTCTCTTTCTAAACAAGGTTCAGAGCTGTACAATCTGCTATGATAACTGATTAGCATTGGAAACTTCAAACTATGTTTTGCCCATGGAACATTTGAATATTGGCACGGAAAATAAAATATTATTTCCGTGTATATTCTAAAGACTAAAATAGTTTGGGGGGGTAGGCAAGGGGGGAGGAAGACAAGAACATAATAGAGCCACTACTTTATTATGTATATCCACATTCTTTTCAATTTCAAGCACTGCTCCAGTCTTTTCACCCATTTCCTCAAGCTTCTTTTTTTTTAAAAATATTGCTGCCTATACCACTTGAAAAAAAGTCTAACATCACCACAAGTGGCATAAAAAAAAAAAAGGAAAATGGTTGAACATTAGGCTTGAAATTTAAATTAATAAAACATTGCATCTATTTTTAAAAGGAGAGGGAAAGTAAAGTTGGATCAAATGTCAGACGTTTACAGAAGTTTAAAGTTCAAGTGATTTTTAAGATGCACTTTTTGGAACTTTGAATGGATCATCAAAATCTGTTCATTCAATAAAGGGACATCTAACATTGGCAGTAACTGTATTAAGACTTTAAAAGAGTTGATCTAAAAATTAGTTGGGAACACCACTCATGACAAATCTTACCCTTCTTTTTTGAATTAACTGTTCACAAATAAACTACTACTTTCTGCACAATCTACATATATTAAATCCTGACTTTGTATCTTTTACTGTTGCATGGATGATATTTAAGGTGGGTCTTAGTCCTGTTAGACTATGCAACAAACACAGTAAGCAGCGTAAGTGAAAACATTATTCACAGTAGTTTTCACAATCATCTCAAGTTGATACAGAGGGCTAAAGTAAGTACATAATTTTTCCAGATACAGGAAGACTGAGTTGGTACTTTGGTAATAGTTATCATTTCACCAGGTCTGAAGGATGCTTTCTTTGGTTAACTATTTCCATAGTTAAAGGAACAACAAGTTATCTACATCAACATAGTACCCTATTAAATGAGTTAATATACTTCACTGTTCATGTTAGTAGCAAATCTATATTTATGTATAAATATTTTAATTACTTTTATTTTCAATATACAAACACTCAGACCAATTCCAGCTAATCAAGACTAAAGAAAATATAAAATTTTTAACTTTATTGACAATGTACTCTTCTTTATGGTATGTTATGCTAACTAACTTCATATGTACTTTTTAAAATTAATCATTCTAGTATTTGCACCATGCAACTTCTTTGTTGATTATTGCTGATTCAAATCCTTGGGATATAGGGAAAACATGCCTGGTATCTGCACAGTTTACCTTGAAATATTTAATCCCCCTCGCTGATATAAAGACATGAACACTTTTCACTAACATCGTATCTAGGCCGACAGATAACTGTTAAGATTTCTCTATGTAAACACACACATTTGTGTGCATTTACGAAACCTCTCCAAGAAAGGTTTAGGAAGTACTCTGCTTCAGATTTAAATGTTACCTTTTATAGGGCGGTGCTGCAGGATTACTTTTGCATATCATAAATAACTGGCAGAATCAGGGAATTTTAAACATATGTAGCAGGAAAAAAAGACATTATTATTATTCAGACAGACCTACCGATAAAAACCCTAAAAAAAAAATTTCAAGGCAGAATAAGACACTTAGTGAGAAATCTAACCATCAATGTAAACTTCAGTGCTTCATACACAAAAAAAAAAAACAAAACAAAGAAAAGGAGAATAAAGAGAGAAAAAAAAAGAGCCAGTATCAAACTGGATGACAACTACATTCCAGTTGTTTGCTTTTGGTATTAACCTCAAAGAGAAAAGGAATCTCTTTAGAAAGCTTATTTGAAAGTAAATATGCATAAAGTTGATTGTTTAACTTGCATTAATCTCAGAACAGAATCAAGACCATAACTAAAATAATGCCTGGGGCACACTGTGATGCCTACGACTGGATTTTAATTGACTTGAAGACTGTCATAGTCCTATTATCATAAAACCTGTAATGCACTTCCAGCATGGAGGACCCATCTGTGCCCACCATCCATCTGTTTAGACATGATTGGCAAAGTGGTAGGGAACTCGCAGTGGTTGCCTCTGCCTGAAAGGAATAAACCACAGGATCTTCCAGTGAGTGCCAAAAACTTCTGAGAAGGTCTGCTGCCATGGCTTTCGGGGCCTCGATCTACAGAAGACAGCATTATTAGTGAAAGACAGCATGTCCACAGTGCACTTCAGTGAGCTACAACAATGTAGGTTGGCTGGGGATCCATTACTGGACTCCGATGAATTGTGTCCGAGAATCACAAATACAACTTTTATTTCATTACAACATGCAGCTGAATCTTAACTTTGGAAAACAGAAACTATCTGTGTCATCAATCAAACAAAGGCACCTTTTGAAGCACAGGAGACCTCACAATCAATGAAATGTATGTCAAAACACAGCAGAAAGTATCTTTTGATCTGTACTTTTGAAAGAAAATATAGTTCCTCTGGCTTTTGGTAGGGAAAGTGAACAATATGAGGCTACTTTGTGTACAACCAACATTAAAAGATTAGTGAAGTGCTGCTAGAGATAGGAAATACAGAGCACAGTACCATACAAAATCATCTTAACAAAGTGCCTTTAGTTCCTTTACTGTCTCAGCCAGTTTTAAAAAACCAGCTACTCCCTTAGCATTTCAGCAATGTAGGAATTTTACAGAACTTACATGTCTTCACAACAGTTTGACATTTTTTCTATGCTTGTTGTGTCCTGTTGAAGAAAAAAAACACCATGAAAAAGTATTTATTTATATTCCTAACTTTTAAAATGTCATTAGGAAAGCAAGTAAATAAAGCAGGGAATGAATTATTAGTGTACGCTGCTTTGACATTAGTTCAGAAGGTTGCATATTACACATATACCACATTAAGTTTTAAATGAATGTGAGATTACACATAAAAATTTTAACTCAGTCTATTACATGATTTTTACAAGCATGATATGAAACAATATTATTGTGTATTTTGACTACAATACCAAAGTATACCAACAAAAACTTACAGCATTAGTAGAGCTAAAATTAAGTCAGATATTACAATTCATTCACAGGACATTTAGAAGCAATATGTATAAGGTACACTCTTGCCATACTTTCCACAAGCACTCATTCCAGACTTGGAGTATTCCACTGAGATAACCACAGGCAAAGTTAGTAAAATGCAACCATTAACAGATGTAGTTTTTTGAAAAGCAGGACCTAGTCAGAAGTTTTAAAACCATTATCTTCATAAGTATTATAATGCAAACAGCACAACTGAAAATATACCATGAGTTTCTACAGTCCTACAGTTAAATACCAAATAGAAAAATTGTTCTCTTAAAATATAAAAGCTAAATAATGTGCAGAGTTAAGGCAATCCTGCAGCTAACAGCAACTTAAATTCCTACTTTAAATGTAAAACGTTAAGAAAAGTAACAGACTGATTTTAGCTTAGATCATCCCCAAATAAAACTTTTAAAACTACCAATAGTACTTTTTCCTCACTCTTCACTACGTATTTCACAAAAAAGCTTCCTTTTTTTTCTGTATCACGTAGGGGGTTTCAATACACATTTATAGTTCATTACATCCCCAAATCACTTGTGAAGTTCAAAACACAATTAATTGAAATATTCCTCATGGTTTCAACTCCTTTTCATTGGTAGTTTGGTATCTCCCTTTACTTTTCATTGATTCAGGCATGCACACAATACACCTGTCAAATTACAGCAGCATTTGAATAAGATCAAGAGCTATTCTCAATTGTCCCAACCACACACAGACAAAAAGACTGTGGTTTAATTAGGCTGCAACCGCATTGTCACGTGGAAACACTGCCTAGCACTAAAAACCATACTGTGCTCCTTGATTGTTCCTGCCATCAGTGCATGCAACTCAGTGCAGGCACTGCTGGGACTCCACATCTTTCATAAAGTTTTAAGGGGGAAGGGTGAAATATGAGTGGGAAATAATGTACAGGAAGCTGATTCCCTGCTCCACCAGATATGGGTGGCCCCAACTCCCTTGCCAGTTGTTGTCCTTCTATTCTACTTCCCAGCTCTGATGAGTTTTGGAACAGGATCCCTTACCACACACTAATTGGTAAAAACCTTAATTCTGTCCACAACCTATCCAGCTGAATTCCAGATGCACTACGGCAAAGGAGAGAAGTCCTCTTTTCTCACTCCAATCCATCAGGATGCACAAGTTCTTGCGCAGAAGTTTGTGTAGAGAAGGCATGCCAAGAGCAGGTTACATAAACCATGCTGGCCCCATTGTCAGGTGGGTTTTAACTCCCACTCAGCAGTGAGGGAGGAAAGGACTGGAGGCAGCAAACTGTAAATACTGCTTGTTGTTTTGATTCCCACAGATAAACTGCTGCTCCTCTCACCTTACAGGCCTGTCTTCCCTCTCCTGCCACAAGCGTCAGGAAAGCATTACAAGACACAAGTCATTCTTGTTACGGCAGGACCTGACTGCACAGCAAAGGAATACTTTGCTTCTTTGGACTGGCTTTTTGTTCAGCTTTTTTCAGAAAAAACACCACCTTTGCTGACCACAGAAATTCAAATATGGTTTTTTTTAATAAAAAGGACTAAATGAACAAGAGATTACTTCCATGATATTTCAGCAAGGTGGAAACAGCATTTTCATGAAATGCTATAGCTCCTTTTGTGAGAGCAAAAATATCTCAGTTCTAGGAATAATTCTCTGGTCAACTCAAAGCTGTCTATCCAGTAGTACAAAATAATACTGGCATTTTTGAAAGCAATAAAGGCAAATGGTCTTTTTTAAAACAATAACATGCTAGTCCAGACTCTAAATTGACTTGTAGCTGTGGAAGATTTATGCTACCATTTCAAAAAAGGGGCCTTTAAACCAGCTTTGGGTGCCGAAGTAACATCACCAAATACCTTAAATATGGCTTTCTGCTATGTTTCTGCACATTGCTTATTCATTAATACACTTGTACCGCTCCCTGAAACACTGTGTTTGAGATTTTTGGGGGGAATTCACAGGTTGGAAACTGGAGATTGTATTTCATTTTAAGTGTTGTCATGCAAAGTTATCAAGACCTGAAAGGTTCCCATCAGGGTCTGCTCTCTTCAAAAATGTAACCTGTCAAATTAACTAAGTTAAAGCACCAAAACAGGAAATTCCTTCCTTCCTTCCTCCCCTCCTTCCTACCTACCTTCGTCCCTGCCTTCTCCCCTTCTTTCCCTTCCCTTCTTTTCCTTCCTTCATTCCCTGCCTCCTTCCTTCCTCCCTCCTCTTCCCTTAAAATGCCAGCATATACTTTAGATTACTTTTGCTTTACAGTGAAGAAATTGGGGCTGAACAGCAAGTCCTTTGCTTCTTGGATACTTTTTCAGAATTAGAAAAATTTTAGAGAAGCTGCAAACTAGCAAAGAAACATTGCTCTGAAGTTTAGCTGCTTCATTGCTCTGAAGTGCTAGTGACTGAACTTAATAAACAAAATGCTCCTCATACCTTCCTTCCCCCAGTACTACTGCCAAACTCATTTGAAATGTACTTTCATTTGAGACTGAACCAATTTACCTTTTCACATGAAAGTGAAACTTCACAGCACCCCAGGAAAGTCAGTAGCCCCTCTAGAAACAGGAGATGAAGGAAAAAGAGAGTACCACAGTTGAGTTTTGACCTGTTATTCAAGGCTTCCTTCTCAGACATGAATTTTTCCTCTTTTGGAGACAAAGGACCATAATAACCACTGTTCTCCTGAATGACAAGGTGTTCTGCTCATTAACACATCTCACAAATGGCTTTTAACCAGGATATCATCTCTCCTAATTATTCATTTGATGTATACCAAGGTTTTGCTACAACATCGGAATTACTGTGTTCAGCCTAAGAGGCTTTGGCTGTCTGCACCTACTATCAGCTTGGATTACTATTAATACAAATAGAACTCCGCTAAGATTTTTTTTTTTTTCCAGACTCAAAGCTAATGCTAATGTTAAAACCTTTTGGAGCACTGGCACTCATCCAAAAGTTTAAAATAACTTGGTATGAGCAAGCATCACGTATCTATGGAGTCCCAGTAATCTCTAACCCTAAGAATCCCTTAAAATTTGCAATTGAATACAAAATGAAATTGACAAACACACAACTGATTAATTTGACGTGATGGATCATCTGGATTCCCAAAGTCATCATCCAAACTGGAAATAAAAATTGTTCCTGCACCTGGTTATTCAGACATACATAGCCAATGATAAGCATCTTAAAGCAACTAGAGAAAAAAAATCACACCTTAGTGAGACAGGCAAAAGAAATTAGAGGAAATAAACACAGGAATAGGAATAAGGGCAAAGTGTTCAGATTCTGCTGAAGGGAGAAGAAATGTGGGGTTTCTTCACTTTGAGCTTATTCTGCAAGTCTATCAGAGCAGCTTGCTTACTCTAAGTAAGCTACTGCCACAGCTAAGACTGCTGTTAAGAGAAAGGAAAAGAATGGAGAGAAAGACACATGTAAAAACACTGACAGAGGTCTGCAAACCAACTTCAGATTCACTTGTAAATGAACGCATCCACGTTAGCTCCTAAGAGAACTGTATCTTTCACATCTACACTTTTATTTAGCATAACCGACCACCAAAGAAAAAAAAATTTGAAAGATCATATGCACTGTTTAACAAACTGTGCTATAGGGTGGGTTTTTTCATTAACTAATTCATCATGAAAATACCACATGCAAAGGGTATTTTTCGCTTACTGATTCATGTTTTCCAAAGGATAAACCACAATTTGTAACTTACAGGACTAACTTCAAAGCACGCAGCTACAGTCCCTAGTTCAATTTTTCTTTTCTGTTTGCTTAAAGTGACATGCAATCATTACAGCTCTATTAAATACTTGCAGTAGAAGAATGCAAGCATTACGCCATGCTTTTAATATTTTCAAATGTTCGGTATAGGTGAATCAGCAGAAAAGTACGATGAAATAGAAAAAGAGAAAACAAAATCTGCAAGCCTTCCTGGATTCGCAGCCTTTGCTTTTATCTGAAAGTTCATGACAACACATCCTTTATATAAAGGGTTTTTTTGCCTATCTAACATCCTCTCATGGTGTGCATGCAAGTGACAGGTGAGCAACTCAAGAATATAAAATACTAAACATAGAAAGAATACATCATATTTGAGAAATTTTCTCTTTTTTGGCATTAAATACATTTTGGGTTTACTTCTGGCCACTTTTTACCATTCTTTTTTTAATCCAGACTTCTCATATAAAACAATTAATTTTATCAATTATAATTATGTTCAGCCTGAAAATTATTAATTGTTTTAACTTTAAATCCCTATATCAGACTCACGTGCTAAATGAAAAATAAAGCTACACTATATTACATCCAGAGAATAGTCCTGCACTCCTCTATTCTCTGATTAATTTAGTTAAATAGATTTCCAATTTATTTATCAGCTATCAGAAGATGATTCAATGAAAAGAAACCTTCTGATAACAAATGAGGGATACATCTACAATGGAGGAAATACAGGCAGATCTCTTAACTTCAGGCTATTTCAAATCCATGATATGTTTAGTGCAGACAGCTGCATGACAAGAGACATGAAAAAACATATTATATTTATTGATACCTACAATTACTTTCTCAAGACAAAAATATCAGAGAAAAAATACCTTAAAAAGCTAGTAGTTGATCTTCTTCACACAGAAGCCATTTTAATGGTCTAATGTCTAAATCTGAGAAGCAACATGTTAACAAAATGTACTCAGCCCATGGAACACTCAGACATTATTTTCATAGTTACTTATCTTCAAGTGGTTAACTGTACTACCTTCACTATTAGAAAACTAGATTAGTAAAAGGACTTCGTTCTTGAGTGATGAACTGCAGATAATTTTGGCATGATATTTGATGATATTTTACACTCCTTGCATAGTATGAAATCTGATTACATTTTCTAACTTGCACTTTTTCCTTATAATATTATAGATTATTAATTTCAATAAAAGTATTCACATTTACCTAAGACTACGCAGTGACCTAAATGAAAGAGATGAGAGCTTTTGCTACATAGAGTGTCTTACACTTCTACTTATTTCTTCATTTTAAATAGCTCATAAAAGAGGAGGTTTTTTTAAAAAACAAAGCAGTATTTTATTTTTATGATAAATATCTATTTAAAGATGTCAGAATACATTCCTTAAAAATGCTAAACAAATTGCAAGTCTATTTGAGAAAAATAAGATAAAGATAGGAAAGAATTTACACAGTTAACAAAAATCATATTCAAAGACCAGGACATTACTAATTCCTGACAATTTAATTTACAGGACTTCGCACAGTCGTCTAATAGGCGATCTACTTATAGGTGGATTAAAGGTAGAGATAGGAAAACGGGAAGGGATAAGAATAACAAGGAAGAGGAAGACACACAATGTTAACATTAAGTTATTTTCTGTTAGTAATTTCCAATTACTATCAGGGCTTATAGGTTATATACCCTTTGCTTTCCCTCTACAATTACTTTATATCTTACACTATATTATAGCCACATAAAGAATACAATTGCCTGGAAATCCTAATTTCCCCTACCAATCCTAATTTTTAATATGCTGAACTTAATTATGAGGATTAATAGTTACTTGATTACGCTTCTGCCATGTTTGAAAAAACAGGAAAAGCTTTTAGTATTTACTAATCAAAACAGTATTTAATAGATTATCTGATTAAAGATATGATCACAAATATTTTTAATTGCAAGATACTTATTATTAAAGACAAAAAGCATTTCAGCAGAACTAGATCACTTGTCACTCTGCATATTAAATCAGCAATGGATCAATACTATAAAATATGCAAAGACTTAAAAAGGCCTTGATTTTACTAACAGAATAACTGCATCTACATTTTCATTATTTTGAAACTCAATCTTTGTAAAAAGGTTGAAAAACTACCTAATAAAATACACTTGCTACTTTAAGGTGAAAAGGAGAAACACTGCAACAATAAAAAGCAAGTATCAACATTTTTAAAAGCTTCTAAGGAGAAAAATGTATGTGGTAGGCACCATATTGTGCAACAGACAGGCTGTTGAACACTATTTTCCCTTCTATCTTTCCTAAAGAAAATAAAGGGAAATTTCTCTTTTCCACATCCAGAAAGTACTGCTGCAACAGGATATCGGCATATCACTGCACACCACTCAAACAAGTTAATTAACAGGAAACCCCGGCAGCATTAATTAAATTAATAAAGTCACTGTCCACTTAGTATATGATAATACATCCACTACTTTGCACACAGGCCACATGGTATCTATTAGATTTATAAAAGCCTACCTATTAAATAGTTCTGCCCAGAGAAACAAGTTAATTACTAAATAATTTCAATGAAAAGTTTTTCTCTGCAATACCAGCATAAATCACATGAAATCATATTTAATGGACTGTAGTGGAAGAATTAAGAAAATTTCTTTTCTTCCATGGAAATAGTTTGTTAGAACATATGGAAAAATGAAAACACGGTTTAGTGTTTGAGATAAAAACAATCAAAGGTAATCCTTTAAAATTAGGGTTCAGATTAGTGTCTGCAAAGGATGCTGTTTAACTGAAACATCTGGTAGCGTTACGTTGAGAGACAGGCCTTTTTTAACTTTGGAAATGAGATTAGTAGATCAGTTATTTGTAAGTGTCCAAGTAATTTCTAATTATTTTATCTGGGTCACAGATAATCCGCTTTTACAGGGCTCCCACAATGACATCAGAGGATCACTGTTGAACTGATTATCCTGTTACCTTCCACCATCCATGGGAAGACCAGATTTTCCTTTTGTACAGAGAAAGAGAAAGAAGTGGCTGATTGCTTCAGACAGGTGGCAGCTAACAAAATAAAGAACACCCCAAATCTTGAGAGGAAGAAAATCTCATATATGCAAAAGGTACCACCTTTAAAAAAACGTCAACAAACTGAGTACTTCTTAGCATTATCTAGTGCAATTTAAAAACTCACTAGATAAGAACAAGTATCAAAATAATCAGAAAAGCCATTATTTAAAAAACAGCATGCCATATTATTTATTACATATTCTATAGTAATGCCTTGTAGATCAAAAATAACCAGTAGAAGAATCTTACAGTATAAATAGAAAAACTAGGTTTTATCATCATTTAACTCTTAATGTGAAAGACATAGAGGAGTAACTTCTTAAAACTAAAATGGAATATGAGTGAGAGAAATGCAAATGCCAGGACTAGTCTTCTATTAATACCCCTATGAGCATCCTGACAGTTTCACCTTTTTT
Organism: Rhagologus leucostigma; assembly: GCA_013397725.1. NCBI lineage: Eukaryota > Metazoa > Chordata > Aves > Passeriformes > Rhagologus > Rhagologus leucostigma. The sequence continues at coordinate 821,985 of VZTD01004640.1, read as the reverse complement.
AAACAGACTGAAAAAAAGCATTCTTTGTAAAAGAGCTCTGTACCTCCCACAATCATACATCAGAAACAATCTGGGGTTTATAAAAGAGACTTTTTTTCCTAGGTGAATTCATGCCTTTTCCTATGAATAAACAAATATATAAGCTAGTTATGGATTTTTTGAGGAAAACAAATATCTGTTACATATAAAAATGAGAGAAAAATTCTTGAAAAACACATGTCAAGAAAATATGTCTTGAGAAAGCAATCAAGTTTCTGGGTACTATTTGATTTAGCTTCCAAATAAATTTTATTATTTCATATAACTACATGAAAAAAAGTAACTGGAAATAAAAATTAGTAACACAGATACATCCTTCTCAATATTTTCTTCTATCTTAAGTGCAAAATACTCTTTTTCTAGATAAACTTTGTATTTGCCATTTCAATACAATGTCATTAATAGGTGTACACAACTGTTGCACAAGACAGACTGTCCGTATTTTTTTTTGCAAAAAATTTTAAAACTTTCTGAAATGGACAAAGTGATCATTTACCCATAAATCATACTTCTACTACTTACGACAAAGCACCAACAAAAACCCACATCTCTATCTTCACGGGGTTTTAAAGTGTCTATACTGGAGCTATCTTGTCACCCTATAGTGACTGAAGCCAAAAACTACTTGTGGAGTACAAGCAGCTAGAGGAACTCTGAAGTAAAGAGTAACAATAATCTTTAAAATTGTTACTCTCAGTAGGAGAGTAGAAGAATTGTGTTTTTGTAAGGTGCAACTCCCAAAATTCTTTTTGGTATGTTTTTCTTTGTTTGTTTTACTTAAAAGTTTGGGTCTACTTTTCAAGCAGTGTCATTTAAAAAATCATGCTGTCTGAGAATGTAAGAACACAGGCTCCATTTAAGGAATATAAATTTCCAGTAAAGGCATATAAAATTCAAAATTCCACTACAAGAAATGACAGGGAATAGAGGAGTGGTAAAGCAAGTAACAACCACAGGAGACAAGCAGGCCTTCAACATAAATGCACGATCATTTTGGAAATTACATCAGACAGTGTTTAATTCATGTGTGAAACCAATTTTTTCCACCTAGTTCTCTAAAAACTTGAATATTATAAGTAAGAAGACGAATTGTTATGATGAGACTTTAAGAGGAGTATCTTCTTAAGAGTCCTAGAGTTCCTAAATTAAGATTTTAATTTTATCCCTATTTCAGAGGCTTACGAATTAGAGAGAACCTAGATAGTTCTATTTCCAAAGTATCCAAATAAAACTTCCCCAAGAGTAATGTAAAGTACATGCTAGCAGAAGTGTTAAAATGCAGGATGATAACAAAATTAGAGGCAAATAGAGCTCAGGGAAAGCAGCTGGGGAAGGAGGATGAAAAAAGCCATGAGCCCCTTCTCATAGAAGTGTGTTTCACATACACTAGTTTCTAGGGAGAAAGTATTAATCCTGTATACAGCGGCCACCTCAGCTGCTCCCCTCTTCATCGGACCAACTCATGTCAAAAGTTCCTCTAAGGACAGTTTTTGCCCATCAGCTGTTCTCCTCTCATTGTAAGAAGTGACTTCCTTTGCTCTTTGGCTTCCTAGACCTCCAAAAGAGTTATGAATAGCCTTGTGCTAATGATACCGTAACAGTGACACACAATTACAGTGGTGGTAAATGTACTCAGAGAAACTACTATGTGGTAGGTTACTTCGTCTATTAATCACTTTATCAAGCAGTACAGCCTCAAGAACATTCTCTCTGTAAGAGCCATATTTTAGTTTACAAGTTACAAAGTTTTCATTTTTACCAGAGAGCACATTCTTTCCAAGCACCTTGGTATCTGCTGAACACACATGAGGTAGGGTAACAGCAGAATACATGCCTATTTTTCTTAAAGACCCCTTAAAAAATTGATGTACTGTCATAACCAATGACAGTTATGCAATGACAGGCACAGATCAGCCAACTGTGCAACAAACCTGAATTTTGCAAAGTGCCAGCACACTTTGAAGAATACTTCACCTGCACTTCATAATGTGCTGCTTTGCTTTTCTGTTTTTAGCCACTGCCTTGTTCCAGAAAAACATGATGGAGGTTATCAGATATATTCTTTCCATTATGCATTCAGCCAGATATTTTATGACTTCTGAAAAAATATATCAAAGAGGAGAAAATGCCAATCTATGAAAACCTGTGAAAAACTTCTGGTCATTCTTACGGTTTGTCAATCTACCACTTAGCACAATTCTAGTAGAGTGTAACTCTGCTTCTAAAAATGTACACAGAGATCACATAGGAAAATTTATTCCGCACATTAAACTTTATCTGCCTTGGTTTTGTGGCAAAAGGATAAATCTCTGCAAATATAAAGACCAAGAATCTGGAATTTTTTAATAAGCATGTCTATTAGTCCTGGAAAAAATGGGGCTTAGCTTTATATTACTAAGACGAAACAAAAACTATTGGCCTCATTTCTGGAAAATTATGTAATAATGGTCAAGCAAGTTTACCTTATGGACAATCAGGGAGTCTTGTTATAAAAGGGTTAAACTTTAGATTTATCCTTCTTTCCAAAAATTTTTGCAGCACTTGAAATACAGGTAAATAGTAATATTAAACACCAACAAACCTTAACCTGCTGGACTCCACCAAAATTTAGATCACAGAGCTGCAACACTTCTTGTCTCTATTGTTTAAAACCAGCTTTTTTTCCAGGAGCTGTGGAATCAAACTTGGCATGTGTTAAACTGCAAGAACAGGCACAAGAGCATGAACTACGCAAATGTGTATTACCTATTCTCCCATACTAGCATGAGAGTTGCTTTGCCTTTTTCAAAAGGCCCATGCTCTTGTCCCTTGCACACATCTCTAGGTAGCTTCAGCAATCACTGAAATTAATGCTTTCAAGAATAGCTACGGAGCAATTAATATGATGTGAATGCCTTAAACGTGCATATCCATGCCTCCAAGCATCTTAAGTTTCTTTCAAACTAACCTTGTCTTACAGTTTAATGATTGTGTTCTGCTATTAAGTTTTGATCTATACCTTATATTAACTTAATTCCATCACTAATTCCATTTGTAATATAGAGCTCCTTTCAGATACAATTTAATTTGCTCAATTTACACAGGAAGGTTAGATGCTGAACTGTAACTCCAGCACAATACACAGTAGAAACATCACTGCTTCTTACTGTTCATAGTTCATTGCTTCTACAGCACTTGAATGTCTTGCACACTCAATGTGCTCAGCTTCTGGGTGGGTATACGAGCTGCACTGTTTCTCTGCTCTACCACCACAGGCATGTCTCTGGGGAGCCTGCAGAGAAACTACTACCTCACCTGCTGCCCTCTCCTCTGCCTTTTCCAGTTGCTAGCCAAAGCTGCCAGTGCTTATGCAGGAAGCAAGTCCCCACACTAGAATGCTGGCAATCAAAAACGGCTTACACAGAAAGAGTTTCTGACACCACTTGCAGACTAAGCACAACTGCACCAAACAGACTTGCTTTGTTTGTTTGAAGTCTGACTGGTTGTTGCCAAGCAGATTTCCTCAAAATGACTGTATACTTTATTCTTGCCAATTCTGTATTTACAAAGAAGGGAATGAAAAGGGAGAAGATGATTGTGCTGCTGCTATGAAATGCTCTAAGTGGGGGATGGACTACACGACCTACATTCTTCAATGAGTCAGTGCAACAGCATCCATGTAGTGTGAATGAATTAAAGTTTGAGATATATCAGCAATGGATTCTACTCCTCCAGCAATCCCATCAAGCCTAAAATTGTCCATATGACAATAGCCCCTCTGCTATTTGGGTGACAGGTAGGGTGCAGTGAGAGGCCTTAATGAATATCTGTACTTTTCAGCATCTGCCTCTCACAGACCATCCACATCCACAATTACTGGAGCATGTTTGTTTCACAAAGTTTGACAACAAAAGAGAGTGTCCAGGCATACAGCAATTCAGCAAATATGATTTCAGCAGAAAAATTGGACTTGAAAATGCTATTAGCCCACACCTGTTCCAGTGTACCTGTCAGTTCTGTAAGTGAATAGGATGTACTTCACAGGATATTATACAACTGACAGAGAAAGAAAAGATTTTACAGCAGCCTGAAAGTGTTAAGGCTCAGAACAGTGAAGTTACAACTAGGCATTCATGCCTGTTGTAGCAGCAGTGCAGTTGGCATCCTCTGTCAGAACAGAAACGTCCCAGGTTTCAGGTGTGTCTGACAGAAACAGGTTCAGTCTGATAGGTCTTTTTGCACATCCAGTAATAGCGTCTGAATGGATGCTGATGGTCACCGCTAAAATTAAGTCCAGCTTCTGGCAGCACACAGAACAGAACGATAGACTTAGGGTATGTTTCTTTTTTCCTTCTATATCCTAGCTGTGGTTTAGTGCAGTACTGATCACATGGGTTTTCTGATTCTCGTATATATCATTTAACAGAAACTAAAAAGATATCCATATTTCAGTATCTGAACAATTAGGCTCACTGAGTTTCTGTCTCTGTCTCTCCTGTTACTGGTGAGCAGAATTCATCACTTCAGCTAGATAACCACCATAGTAGTGGTCTAGAAAAACATGCCAGTTCTAGATGATGTAGACATAAAGGTGGTGTGCCAACATTTAAACAAGGAAGAGAAACCCTGGAACAGAAATCAGACACACAGTAAAGATGCACAAAGGTAAATCTGTTGACCTAGGAGTTGAGAGTAAGTGCAGTCTGGTAGAACAGGAGTTGAGAGTAAGTGCAGTCTGGTAGAGCACCTGGAGAATAATAATAGACAGTATAGCTACCACGACAGAAAAAGAGAAAGGCAGTAAATTTATGTAAAGGCAATATAGTAAAACTAAAAATGTAGCTTTAACATAATTAAAAACTATACAGTAATTTTTGTCCTTTATTCCATACAAAAGAATTACACAATACAGTTAGGAGGTGTTCCATTATGTACCCACAAAGGTTAATACTGTGCAAACCTTCGTAGAGTCCAAAATGAAATCTCAGGCAGATCTCAAACAGTTGTAGTCACAAAGACGGTGCCAATCTTGAATGTTACTGTCTTTAAAAAAAAGTTCAGCAGGCAAGACCACAGACTCTTTCAGCATGTACATATCCAACTAATGTACTCTCTCTGTAGTGTTGAACAGTATTTTAAATATTTGTATGGCTTCTCAAGATAACTTTAAAGAATTTCCTGGCAGCTATTAACTTCTAATGTACAGAACAGGATGTTACACCAAAAAAGGCTTGTTTCTTGTACATATTTATTACATTACCAAATTCATTTAACTGGACAATTTTTCAATGCAGAGAATTTTTTTTTGTATCTCTAAATGCAGAATATGCATCTGGACTGTAAACTGCACATGATTACATTCCACAGTTTAGCAAATAAACTAACATGAGATGAACATAAGCATATTTATCAAAATACTTAACAAAGAGGCTGTGTTCTCAAAATCTGATTTATCAGTGAGCCTCACTGTCACATAATTTTGACCAGGGTACACAAGAGTTTAAAATAAAAACAAAAGTCAAAACACACAACTACAAACATTGTACACTGCACAATTCCAGGACAAGGTATGGGTTTATTTCACTAATGCAAATCAGGAAACTGACTTGATAGGTGAAATTATTAGACACTTGTTTGTTAGAAAGCTTCTTAGACTTCACTGGTGTCAAGAAGCTTGACAGATGACATATCAAACAAGTGCCTCATAACGCAAGTGTTTTTCTAGTCTTCCCTTAAATGCAATCTGCTTTTCTGCTTTGACTAATTGTACTGAAAATAAAACTAATATATACTTCTAAAATTAGATACTTACAGTGAAAATACCCATTAGCTGAGTGTAAAAGAGTCGACTTATTCCACCTAATATTATTAGACCCATGAAGGCAGATATTCTTAGGAGAGCAAGTTCATGTCTAAATACAAACACATCCTAAAACAAGACAGAAAGAAGAGAGAGACTTTAGCAGCTACAAATTAATTAAAGTCTTTGAACCAAGTGGAAATACTAGATAAGAGATGTAAGAGGTGTTCTCAAAGACTTAAACCTGAAGGCAAATACTGGATTTTGAGCTACAATGCACATCATTGATATATTTATTTATGTTTTAGAAGTAGAAACCAATAATCTTTTCTTTATACATGTAAACAGTTAGGGGTTTATTTTCACAGACTGTTAAAAAAACTCCTTCAAGTAGTTAAGGTTTTGGGAACAGATCAAGCTCAAACGGGTTATTTCTGAATCTTCCATCTCAAACTGTGCCAGATTGCTACACACAAGCTATATCAGACAGGGAAACTACTCTGTTAAACAGTCTGATTCATTAAGACTCTTATACCTCAGCTACCAGGCACAGCACATTTCATTTTTACATCATCTCTTTTGAAAGAAAATAAACAACACTCCCAGCTTGACTCTTGAGGATTGTACCTTCGAAGTCCCAGTATCTGTACTGGATTGTTCTCACTGTAGTGCTGTCTATTATCCAGCATAAACTCATCTCCAACTTTTAAATTTTGGCTCTGAGTGGATTACTGTCACTTTGGATAAGGCTGCACAGTAAAGATGCTTCAGGATACAGGAGAATATGGATGTATTTGATCAGCTGCATTGGAAAGCCTGTTCTCATCCAGCAGAATATATGAGAAGCATTAGAGAGTGTTATGTAATGTCTTCAAACCATAGAGCACCTTATTTTTATCACAGGAGAACATTTTTATGTGGCAGTTACATTACATGTACGAGTTCAGACTCCATTCTCCTATTTTTAAGTTACAATTATGTTCTTAAGGCTGTCTTTTGAATATACACATCTGTTTTTCCACTTTAAAAAGCTAGATCATGGCAGGAAAGTATTAAAACCTTTCAAGTAAACTTTAAGTACAACCAGAATACATAACAGAATCGAATGAAAAACAAACAAGCAAACAAACCAAAAAAAAAAAAAAAAACCCACCACTGCTTATGTTCAACCACTAGGACTTGAGGAAGATGGATAGTGGGTTCTAATTAAACAGGGAATAGTTAAAGCAAATTATGTTTAGTAAAACACACCCTGATTTTTCATTTAAATAATTTCCATGAAGGTTCAAAATATAAACCCACGAAAAAAGTTTAGATTGCCTACTAAAGCTGTGAAGAAAGCCAGTATTTAATGAACAAGTACAAATCACTAGTTAAGCAGCTAAAACAAAAAACAATTCCCAGCAGTCTTTTCTGAACTATTGTAATGGTGCAACCCCTCTCCCCCTCCCTTGTTAATACTGGCCTTTCTTGCTGCTGTAGAAAATATACTAATTTCCACTTTTTAAACTCTTCTTACTCATTTAAGGAGTTAACTCAAAGATAAATCAACTCAAAATAAAACCAGTCATACCATTCTTTATTTCACTCATTTGCTAACGAAAGCTTTAAAGAAAAGCAAGGTAAGACACAGCTTCTAGTAGTTGTAAAATACTTCTACTTCGCATCTTCATTGGTATGTTTTATTATATTAGAAACGTTTTGATGTATTCAAGCTCAACAGCTTCACAGAAAAGAGAAATATGTAAGAGTGCCAACGTAAAGTTACATTCTGAATCTAGCATCACGCTTCTCCATTAGCTCCCCTTGAAATCTTTATTTAAAAGAGTTCCTTCACTTGAACATCATTTTCAGCATGAAAAAAATCCATCACTCAGCACATGACAAAAGAAAATCCTAGCACACAGAAGAGAGGTTGCATTTTCATCTGACTCTCTTAACCCACATTAAACTAGAGGTACAGAAAAGGACAGACCTTTCACACTGAAGATCACAGAATCATAGAATCACAGAATGGTCTGCATTGGAAAGGACCTTAAAGATCACCTAGTCCCAACTGCCCTGCTGTGGACAGGGACACTTTTCACTATAGCAGATTGCTCAGAGCTCCATCAAATCTGGCCTTAAACACTTCCAGGGATGCGGCATCAGTAAATTCTCTGGGCAACTTCCTCCAGTGCCTCCTTAGCCTCTGAGTAAAGAATTTTTTCCTAATACGTAATCTAAACCTACTCTCAAGCAGGTCAGTTTGAAGCCATTCCCTTTGTCTTGCAGTGGCCTGGAAGCCTACTGGAAGCCTCCTCTTTTCCAGGATGAATAAACGCAATTCACAGAAACACAGAATCATTAGAGTTGAAACAGACTTCTGAGGATCATCCAGTCCAACCCCCCTGCCAAAGCAGGGTCACCTAGAGCAGGTGACACAATGCATCTGGGTGGATTTTGAGTGTCTCCAGAGAGGGAGACTCCACAACCTCCCCAGGGTAGCCTGTTCCAGTGCTCTGCCACCCTCAATGCAAAGAAGTTCTGCCTTATGTTGAGGTGGAAATTCTTGTGCTTTAGTTTATGGCCATTGCTCCTCATCCTGTTGCTGGGCAGCACTGAAAAGAGTCTGGCACCATCCTCCTGACACCCACCATTGAGATATTTCTATGTACTGATGAGATTCCCCCTCACTCTTCTCTTCTCCAGACTAAACAGGCCCAGCTCCTGCAGTCTCTCCTCATAAGAGAGAAGCTCCAGACCCCTGATCATCCTTGTGGCCCTCCACTGGACCCTCTCCAGTAGCTCCTTGTCTCTCTTGTGCTGAGGAGCCCAGAACTGGACACAGCACTCCAGGTGTGGCCTCACTAGGGCCGAGTAGAGGGGGAGGATCACCTCCCTTGACCTGCTGGCCACGCTCTTCCCAATGCACCCCAGGATGACACTGTCCCTCCTGGCCACAAGGGCACTGATGGCTCATGGACAGCTTGTGATCCACCAAGAGTCCCAGGTCCTTCTCCACAGGGCTGCTCTGTGGGAGGTCAGCCCCAGCCTGTGCTGGCACTTGGGGCTGTTCCTCCCCAGGTGCAGGACCCGACACTTGCCCTTGTTGAGCCTCATCAGGTTTCTCTCTGCCCAACCCTCCAGCTGATCAAGGTCCCACAGAATGGCAGCAGAGCCTTCAGGCGGATCAGCCACTCCCCACAGTTTAGTGTCACCAGCAAACTTGCTGGGGGTGCATTTGGATCCCTTCCTCCAGGTCACTGATAAACAAGTTGAATAAGATGGGTCCCGGTGTTGATCCCTTAGGAATACCGCTGACTGCAGGCCTCCGGCTGGACTCTGCTCCACTGGTCATGACCCTCTGAGCTCTGCCTTCAGCCAGTTCTTGATTCACCTCACTGTCCATTCCTCTAACCCACATCTCCTGAGCTTATCTGCAGGGATGCTATGGGAGACAGTGTCAAAAGCCTTGCTAAAGTTGAGGTACACAACATCCACTGCTCTCCCCTCATCAACCCATCTTGCCATGCCAGCACAGAAGGCCATCGGATTGGTCAAACATGATTTGCCTTTGGTGAGTGCATCCTGACTACTCCTGATGACCTTCTCTTCTTTTATGTGCTTGGACATGGCCTCCAGAGTGATCTGTCCCATTACCTTTCCAGGGATGGAGGTGAAGCTGACTGGCTGGTAGTTTCCTGGGTCCTCCCTTTTGCTCTTGCTGAAGATGAGAGTGACACTGGCTTTCCTCCAGTCATCAGGCACCTCTCCTCCATTCTTTTTCAAAGAAGATGCAGAGTGGGCTTAGCAACAACATCTGCCAGCTCCCTCAGCACCCATGTGATGGGATGTGTGCGGCCCATCAGGGCCCATGGATTTAAGTCAGCCTAGCCGATCTGTAACCACACCCTCTATGGCCAAGGGCAAGTCTTCCTTTCTCCAGCCTTCCTCTCTTGTTCCCAAGGTCTGGGTTTGCTGAAGGATGGCCTAAGCAGTAAAGTCTGAGGCAAAGAAGGAATTCAGGAACTCAGCTTTCTCTGTGTGTTCCATCACCAGGTTACCCATCTGATTCAGCAGCATCCCCACATTTTCCCTAATCTTTCTTTAGCTGTGTTTTCAAGGATTTATGGTATTCCTTTAAAGAAGCACACTGTACTGAGGACAGAGCTTTCAGAAGGAGACACAGGACTATTTTATCTGTTCCAGAAGAGACCATCTTAGTAATTTTTCCTTTACAGTGGAAGATTAATTTATTCAATCTTTATTCTTTACTGAAATATGACACACACACAGATGAATATACAAGAAAATATATTAAGATACCTCATTTTTCTCTTGGGGAATGATATATTACGTAACACATGCTAACCTGCTTGTCTATGCTCAGTTGTAAATGCCTGGGATGTCTCCCCCAGCCTGGTGATGAAGTCAGTCTAGCAACTTGGCTATCAGAAAAACAATATAGAATACAAAAGAAAGCCAGGCTTTCCAGAAAGCAAACTCAAAAACTGCAGGTTTTGTAGGAAGAAAGGAAGGACTTAATTCAACCAATATTCATGTGCTAGCCTCGTAACTATACTGTAAGAGAGCAGGGTTGGGTTGGTTTTGCAGAACACTGAGAAAAAAAATTCTGATGTTTTCATTTTTTTAAAAATTCTCCCATCCTGTACAGAATTTCATGATTCTAAGAGAAAAGGTTTCCTTTAGACTCTCTTTACAATGTAAATGGACTTTGGATGATACATATTTCCAGATTTTAATTATTATCAGTCAATGCATAATATTAATATTACTGCAAAAAATTCTTTGGATTCCAAAGTCAAATGCAAGGATTTTTAATTGCAGAAACAGGAACAAAATAAAACTAAACCAGAGCAAAGGGGTCTAGGTTTTTGTATGTCAGGGGTTTTGCTACGACAGTTATGGTAGCAACATTTCTATCAAATAGAATGTATCAGCAGAATTTCTTTTGCTTAAAAGATTAACAGCCTTCTATAAATAAGGTAAAATATACTGCCAAAGCTTTTACTTTTGCAATTTGACCAGCTGTATCTAGAATCTGTGCCAGCACAGCCAGGGAGAGAACAACTGTGTAGTGATGAGAAGTCTAGTATTTATTCTTCTCATCTCACTACTCACAAGATTGACTGCTTTCCAAAAGATACCGGCTTCCTGACATTGATACTTTTTCATGAAGATGTAAAATGAAGACTATTCCTGTGTTAGCCTCTGAAAACCACCAAAGCTTGCAGAAGAACTAATACGCTGATTTTAGTCAAACTATTTATTTCTCCTGTGCTATAATCCCACATAGTCAATCTAATTACACTCTCCTTTATTTCTAGCAGTAATTGCACTCCTCCTGCTGGACAAACAGAGGCAACAACCACAATCTCTTTCTGGCAGTGTATCAATTACAAGAACCAAGAATACTATGAAGCAATGTTCTGCAGCAGGAGGTGAAGCCGAAAGATTGCATGTCTATAGAAATGGCTTCCTCCATGACCTTTAAAGCTATCACCCTAAACTCGGAACACTTAATTAAATATTTTTGGGGTTTTCTTTCTTGACTCTTTAAAAATAAAAACACAAGTTTTGATTCAGAAAAAGATACTAACATGCTGATCAAATTGTCATAATGCATTAATCAGTACGGTAATAAAATTATTATTTCACAACAGAACTAAAAGCAATTTTAATTCTACAGCTTTTGTGTTATGTACTACTTTATATCTGAAGAATAAAAATTTAGATGAAGGCACACTGCCAAAAAATTCACAAGTATTTTTAATGAGCAAGAATAAGCTTATTCCAGATGGCTGTTTAGAAAAAAAATTATCCAGTTCTTTGAATCTGTGCTAAACACTAGTCCCTGTCAATTCAGAAACTATAAGCTCTCATTTACAACCAAAATTTCAATAAAGAACAGCGCTTCTGTGAAAGGCTGAAGGTACTGCACTCTCTGGGATGCTGTGGTACTTCAGCTGTAATTGATATACGAAGATAAAAAAAGAATCTTGCAGGATGCTTGCCTAAAACCCTAACTACTACTAAGCCAATCTTCTCACTGGTCCTGTTCATTTGGTGTCAAAAATACACAGTTCTGACAAATCATTCTGCGGCGCAAAGATCAAGGGCATCACATCCTTAGCAACACTTTAAAAAATCAGCTTCATGGGACTCTGGTGTCATCTTAGAGGCAGATATACTGACTAGGCATGCCAACAAACTATTTTAATTTTCTCTGCTTCACTGTGTGCTCTCCAATTCTGCAGCTGAAAAACTGAGAAAGCTAAATACTATTCAGTGTTACACTATACCTAACAAAGCTCTGAACCGACCAGACCTGCTTTATCTACTGTTTCTCTATACCATGTAAACATATTTTTCTCTCTGGGGCACAGCATACTGTATGCTATGACACAGATCCCTTTTTTAAAAGGAAGACTGTCATCTGCAGTGTCCACATACGGATATCGGTAAAGCCAAAAAAACCACAGGTAAAAATAAACAAAACTAAACAGAACAAAGTACTCCATTTCTTCCACAACTCTCTGTATACTTAGGCAGCCAAACACAGAAACCTGATCCACTCTTCAGACAAAACGTTCAAATGGGTTAAAATAATTGTTGCACATATATTCTGCCTCCTAACGTGTCACCTGCCAAAGGGTAGATATTAAAATTAGGCCTCTCTCCAGAAGACTTCAAATGAATCTAGTTCTAATGGCAAGAACAAGTTCTATACATATTCATACTCATTTTATGAACTCTCATCATGAATAATTATTTATTATCACCTCTTTAGGTATTGTAAAACATCTGAAGTAAACAAGATTTCCCTTTCCCTCTCTTGCACAGACCAGCTCCAAGCAAATAATTTGGTTACCTTTCATACCACTTTTAAAAAGCAGGGCTAACAGACAGAACTTTGGCTCATTACCCAACACAGTGTAATTATACGTAATACATTCAGGGACCATTCACAGTAACAAGGGAATACCCTACCATGACATTATACTAAAAGGTCACAAGTCTGTTTCAGTGCCTTTGGAAAGATGCTTCAAGTAGACTGCAAATTCTTTTCTATATTCCGTATAGAAATATTCCATATTTCTAGAGTCCCTTAAGTGATTTAAATGGAAGTATTGATAAAGATGGACAAAAAAAATTAAATTCCTTTAGAGTACAAATTTTTGAAGAAAAATTTACAAAAATCCTCAACTTTGGTACTTTCCATGTAATAAAAAGTTGGTATGTATGAATTTGAATATAGCACTTATATCAGTTTTGGATTATCCAAGGAATACAGTCTTCCTACACTTGGAGCTCTCCTTTGCCACATCATCTTCACATACACTTTTATGGGAACATAACATCCACTTCAGACTGATATAGGAACAAATAAGAAGCTTGGAGGACTCTGCCCCATCCTCTTCTAGAAGTAGAATTTTTCACAAAGTGAAATTCTTATGTAATGTAGGATACAAAGTCGTATGACAAACTTTAGTTGTTCCAAAAAATGCAAAATGGGACTTGCCTTACCCACAACGAAAGGTCAGGTTCCAGCAGCCTGGAAAGATGAGTATGACATCACCAGCAGAGAATATGCAGGGTTGTCACATCAACAGAATTAAAAAATCTGCTGCACCTCAGTATTTGGAAAAAATCTCAACAAAATTTAGAGTGCCCTACCAATATCTGAGATAACCTTATTCTCTCCACTTACAACATCTGTAATGTTACCTAATTTTGAAAATGTTTTAAACTTGTTTTCTAAATTTTTCTCTTTAGTGTACTTGTATCTGTTATAGTCCAGTACAAATACAAAGTTCATTTCAGATTTTGGCTAGAAGTTTTTATGCTTCTTCATGAGCAAGATGGCATAACAGCTTTCTTATAAAGAGTTCTAACTTTGCTGCTCTGGCCCTTTTAAGCACTGAGCAACCTTCAAGCAAACCTCTTCAATATTCTAAATATTACAGATTATAGACATCAATGAGCACCAGCCACAGCAACTTCACAATATAAGTTTCAAAATGGAAGAAATTCCTTAATTTTTTACTCTACTCCAGGCTGTAAATCCATTTTCTCTGTGTGTAAAACTGCCTTTTACTGATGACAAGCCATGGAAATACCATAACTATTCATATATATCCGCATAAAACAAACCAAACTTAATTCTCCCTTAACCCACATAACCTTTTCAAAGCAACAGAAAACACTGCTACAAAACCAATGTTTATTCTTCCCCTTGCAAAATGTTCATGTGTTTTTCTCCTTTCTTAAAAAAGCAATATCAGCTTTCTTAAACAGGATATTAGAATAGACATATATTCTGCATAAAACTACTACAGAGAAAGTAAAAGGAAATTTGAATACATCTGAAGTAGTTACTTTACCTCTTCCCAGTACTCATAATCAGTTCTAAAGAAACTTAACTGGTTCTGTCTTCCTTTCCTAGAATTCTAAGAAAACTAGTGTTGTGTTTTTAACACACAGAAATCATATGCACTTTCATAAAAATATTTTTTTACTTAACACAAATCAGTTTGCTTACTTAATAACATACAGCTAATTGAACTCTATTCACTGTCAACAGCTGAGCCACCAGAAATGTGTAGTAACTAGCTGCCAAAACAAATTACACTGCAGTACTAACTATTTGTTTTCTTCACAGAGAAAACAGGTTCTTACCCAGTTTTCCTTTTTCAGAGGCAAAAAGTAGTAGAAATGGCAGAAATCAAGTATCAGTGTATAGGAACTAAGGATCTGGGTGTAGAAACACAGCTGTAAAAACAGCCAGTGATTGTCTTCACCAACACAGTTATTAATCCTGCAGAGAAACAAAGTGTGCATGTATAAAAACAGAAATACAAATACTTTACACTAAAATTATGGTACTGTGCATAGAAGACTTTATGATTACTTATGGAGCAAACATAAGAACTACTGGATCCCTTGCACCACCACTTAAAGTGTAGGCTGCAATACTGAGATCACTGCTCAGAACAAGAGACACATTTCTCTGTATTTTCATATAGCAAAGATACTCCTGCAACTTTAACTCTAGTAATAAAATTGTATTTTTAAAGTCTGCAAAATTTCACAGTAATAAGTCTTATCTTCTGCTACGCAACACATTTCACAGGTTGTGAACTACAAACAGTCAAAAAACTGGAAATGCAAACAAATGTTTTAAAATAAATGTGATCACAGGCTACCCCAAAAACAAAGAAATATGACTTAGAAATGAACCAATGGCACAGAAGACAATAGTATCCCTATTCAGAAACTCCTTCCGCATACTTCAACATGAAGGAGTAGAGGAAACACAGGGATTCTAGCTATGTTAAGTACAAGATCAAAAACCTTTGAAATTGGGGTATAGTCTGCTTCACAGAAGTTACGTGGATGCAATTTCATACAAGCATTGGCACAGACACCAGTACCAAGCTAAGCCAGAATGACAGAAGCATTATACTAGTACTATTTTCTGAAGTAGCAATAACTTGACAAAAAAGGTAGTTTGAAAAATGGTTAAATCAACTAAGGGAATCCTGATGTCAATTCTGTCCTCTGCAGTTTGTCTTGCTGAAATGATACCTCAGAACTACCTTGAGAAATGTTTATTTTCACTTACTCTGAGTTTTACAGATAGACATATGAAAGCTCAAATTTATTTCCCTGCTTTAAATGCCTACATGATTAAGCACCACTGGGAAAGAAATAGGACAAATAAGCAGCAGTCAAGACCACAAAATTCAAAATGATTCACTAAAACAACAGTAGATTACTAGAAGAAATGTGCTGGTTTTACCATGGACAGTGGTGATCCATTCTCCTCACACAATGTCCACAGCGACTGCAGTGGTGTGAACGCTTTGGTCTCATCATACTGCATTTGTTACATAACTCCCAATATTCTCGTTCTAGGTGAAAATGTAAAGACACGTTAGAGAGATTCAAACTCAGTAGTGTGTGCTCATAATAAATCTGTATGCTTGTAATTCTAATCAAAAGAAGAAATCTTACTATGATCTGAGAAGGATAAGCACCACATAAAAAACTTTTTCCCACTGTGACCTTAATTAAACTGGAAGATATTACTGCTACTTTGTGCCAGTTTCCGTCTCCAAAATGCTCTCTCTTCCTATAAATTTCTACAAAGTAATTATTACAGTACAAAAGCTGTCACTCAGACAAGGAACACTGTAACTGAATTATTTTCTTATGCTTCTACTGTGAAAAAAAAAATCTGCTAGACAGAATCATGATACAATCTCACTGTTATTCCAGAACCTCCTGAGGAAATACTGCTACTGCTAGCTAACTAAAATATGACACACAATGAACATCTTCCTTCTCAAAGCATTTTAAAGACATGCATCTCACCACATGCAATGTTACACATAAGGCCATCAAAAAACAGATAGAGGATAGGTTTGTATTTACAAATATATACTGGTTTTAAATGACTAATGTGAGATTTTTTAAGAGCTGATCACCAGAGGTACTGAGTAGCTGAATGTACCAGGAGCTACTGTTCCTCAGCTTTGCTATTATTTATCTCAAACTGCACCATCCAAATCAGAGGAATTCTTTCAAAATGAAAATTCAAATTATATGTTCAAAAATTTCATCTTCACATGGGAAACAAGTAAGATTAGCACTAAAGTAATTCCAGTCACAAAAGCATGTATTTTCTGTCTTTAAGAAAAACAGGTGGACAACTGAGAAACTTAAATACTTCAATTGTTCAACTTTGTTTCAACCTAAATAAGCTTCTTTTGGGGCACAGAAATTTCTCATATCTCAGAGGCAGGAAAAAAAAGGAAAAAAAGTTTAATATTTAAAGTAGGGCATTCTGAAATTTTGTACTGTAAAACACTGTCCCTATGTAAACAAAATAAAGTTATATTCAGCACTTCTGAGCCACCTGCAGGCAGCTCTAATCTGGTTTTTCTTGCTGCAAAATAACATTTGGACACTGGAAGTAAAGAAGCCCAGTATCTGAGATCATTAAACTAGCAATAATGACAGATGGAAACTGATTTACAATCTGTTCCCATAAATCCAGTGTCACAAAGGTGTCACTCACTAATAGGGTAGCTACCAGAACAGTTCAGAAACACCCAACTCATTTTTTAATACAATTTATTAATTTTCTATGCAGAAACGTATCCTCCTGTCAACCTAGAGAATATCAGAGAACTGAAGTGTTACTTCCAAAAGTATGAAACCTCTGATACATCACACACGAAATCAAAATATCATGACCTAGCCTAAATGTTTCACCTTCAGAAGTACCTATGAAGTATCACTGCCATATGGACTGAACAGAGCATGCAAAGGTTGGAGAGCTATTCAAAGAGATACCTTAAATTAGAAAGAAACATTTGTGTACAAAGGAAATTTGCACTGGTCCTGGTATTTTGAAGGTAAATTAAAATTCCAATATAAATGTGACTGTCATAACTGTAGTGAGTGCCTTCATTCTCCAGCTTAGGTTGCAAAATCCATGTTCTTCCTGCAGCAAAAAACTCTGACTCCAGAATCCAAGTCTGACACCTTACGTTTTACTGGATCAAAGGATCAGTTGTCAGAAGCAAAAACAACACTGGCACGAGATTTTCTGCAATTAGACACATCTGAATCCCAGGGAGATACACCCCTTTCTACTATCAGCTGCCTACTTCATGCACATCATACCATCAGCACTAAGGCTAAAAAGACTGTGTTTCCAAACACATCATCCTAGATTTTCAGTAACATCAGGAAGAACAGCAAAATTTTATTCTGGGGATTCACCACATTGCAAGGCAAGACTCAAGTATTCACCCTGACTGCATGGGATACATTTTCTTCATTCATGAAGTGTTACCTGTTAATGTGACAAAGCTCATGCTGTTTAACGGCCCTACTCCATTCTAAACTCTTATGTAAAAGCTCTATGCATTAGATAATAGCACCCAACAGTTCATAAAAATACTGTCTTTCTCTGGGGAGAACCTGTAAGGTTTTAAATTTCCTCCAACTTCTGGAGCACTGGATACCATAAGGAATTGTGAGATAAATTTACAAGGACAGAAAGGACCTGCCCTGTTAAGTTGCTACTTTATAGAAATGCAATGTAATTAGCACCATGGTTTGGGTTTTTTTGTTAGAAGCCCATCCAAACATAAGACTCTGGAAAAAAAAGAGTAAATACCACACAGCTAAAATTTGGCATAGGACTACTTTCCACCACCATTTTCAACATCGTATAAATTTACTTAGAATTAAAATAACTAGACATCTCTAAACATTATTCATTAAATATTATCAAGTTAGTAGCATATGCAAATTGTTTGAAACTCTAGAATGCAAAAAAATTCTTCCTGTGGAAGAATTTCCTAGCAGAAGGTCCTATATAACTGAACTTTCTGGTAGAATACAAGTTTTAGAAAATGAAGTTTTGAGACAACACAAGTAAAAGTGCTAGAAATTTAAAACTTAGAAACAGTGACATACTAACTTATTCAGCAGGGAGAGCTCATGGTTTCCATTAAATCTCACAGTCAAATTTATTCCTAATTATTTTGAGGATATAAAATAACTTTCATTCAATTATATAGAGACAATTTAATGTACCTGTAATTGGTATCTTTGGATTTTCAGGTAGTTTTCCTGGATCTGCTACTGAAGCTCTAAATAATGAAGCTATACAAAACAATGAGCAGAAGTAATAACCTAAAAAAATAAAGAAGCATTTGTGAGTCTTTTTCAGATGTACAAAGTACACTACATCAAAAACATTAATGCTCCAGAACTGAGCTGGAAAATACTCAGCCTTCTCATTCAATTCCAGATATGTTTTTGATACTAAGTATACAACATTAAGTACTCCCCAATAAATAGAGTGAAAAAAGCAGTAAACAGTTCTGATAGCACCAGCAGGTGCTACTATGACTGTACTATTGTTTTTAAGAAGTTCCTCCACAGTCTTACCACACAAGCACCAATCATTCCACACCTCAAAGCCTCATGACGAAAGACATTCCCAATAGTGCATTTTCACTTAGAAGTTTGTTCCAGCCATAATTCAAGCCTTTTCCCCAGCAAACCTATCAGCAAAACTCATATGAGCTGACCCACCCAGGGACACATAACAAAGCTAACAAAATTTAGTTTGTTGCCAGTCATCAGTACTATAACCCCAAATTCTGACAGGCACTGAGAGATGTGGACCTGAAATCCTGTCAACAAGTTCTCAGCACAGGACCTGAAAGCTACATTCAGGTTTTTCACCAGTTTCCACAAAAACAAGTTCTACAATTACGCCTTTGAAATGAAGCGTCTCAGCTTCTCAGAACACAAAAACATGGGATACATCCCACTACTCTTAGCCTTTATCTCACGTTTTGTCTTTATCTTTCACCCTAGTTTTTATTTTCTGGCAGGAAATTTTTTTTTAATATATATATTAAGTAGAGACAATATTTTATTAGTAGAAAAAAGTTAAAAGACTTACACAAAACTGCCACAACTGAAATATTTCCCTCTTCATAATGAGGAAAAAGGATGACCTTTGGAATGAAGATTGTGTTGTACAGCCAGACGAAGATAATTAGGCCCATGCAGCACCAACCCTGAGGGTCAACCACAAAGTGAATTCGTTGTCCCATTGAACACAAATAGGCAATAAATTGTCACGACCCAAGAAGATAATCCTAAAGACATAAATAAAAACATACATTTTTTAAAAAGTCTAAATTAACTAGTATAGTGCGACCTACAGGGTTCATACATTCAAATTCACACATCCAAATAAGAAAGAAAAAAACCTGTCAGCTATTGATTTAAGGAATTACGTGAAAACTTACGAACATTTCACATACATTTTTCAAGCACCGGGTAGCAAAAAATTTCATAATTTCATTAATTAGTTATATCTGGCTAAAAAAATAACATTTACCACCAAGATGCAAGTAAAACCACTACCTGGGAAAACTACTAAGAAATACGTAAAACAGCAACTACTAGTCAGGTGGCAGCAGCAAAGAAAACTTCCATCAAAGTAAAAAGGTTGCAAAGCAAATAAGAAATATAATGATTTATGTTCTACAAAGGTTCACTCTGCCTAGCTGTTATAGTTTCCCCCCTACATTTCATGATTGTTTTCGTAAAGCTTTTATGCCAAAATAGTCAAAAGCTTCACTAAGAATTTGGGTTTTCTTTTCTAAAAAAAACCCCTTCATGACATTTATAGCAAACCAAGAGAGAAAAGAGTCACTACCCTCATATCTTTCATATAGATTATTAAAAGTATCACACAGTAGAACATTAAAACACCAAGGTTTCCATTCTTACATTTTAGTGTGCTGGGTCCCTTTTTGTTTTAGACTGAAGAAACCCCACCAAGCCCTACAATGTGAACTTCAGAGCTTCGTGAACTGATCTCCATAACAACACAGCACTAAGTCCTAAACACTATTCAGCACAACTTTCAGGGGAGGGATTACTACTGTTAGTTTTTTTGTCAGACTACCTTCATACACATATTGTAATATTGCAACACACACATAAATCCCAATCTACTCTCCTACCCATTAGTTTCCCCGATTTCTGGGTTTCAGGAACCTTGTCCATTTCTGATGGATTTCTTCCCATTCCTTTCAGCTTCTACTTGTTGCACTGAAATTTCATTCATCAGTCAGACATCTCTGTTTCCAGGGGTTTTGCCTACTTGTTTCATGTTTGGGTGTCCTCAATTGCATTCAAAATTTCTTTACTTAATATTACTCACGAAGTTCATTCATGTCTTCTTTTCTTCTTTTTTTAGATCTCTAATCAAAATCAGACCCAAACAAGCTGTCATTTTTCCATACTTCTCCTTTGCATTAGTTATCATAACCCTTTGTTCGCTATCTTCTAATGTAACAGTGTTCCCATTCAAGTATAGCAGAGTAATAAATGTTTATTTTTATCCTAAAAATATACCGCATTTCCTAACATTCGCTTTTAGAACCATGTTGTATGTTGAATAAAGCTGCTGTGCTGTTAAAAACTGTTTTTTAAGCTCACGATAATCACAAAACCTATTTAGGCCTATAATCTCTCTTAATATCTAGCACACGTGCACTATCAGCTGTTACATATATGGCATTAATACACTACACACGTATGCACAGACTCCAAACATAAAATGATGTGGTATTATACTACTGAATCTGCTAGTTCTTAATGTATCTCTGCTGTAAGCTAGCTGGGGCAACCAGCAGATTTATGTGGGAGATCCATCACCAATGGTAGCTGCTGTCAGCCATCCCGACCCCGCCTCCGAAGAAACTGGAGGACCCCTCCTGGGAGGAGGATCCTGAGGACGGCACCCAAGTCTAGGACCTACCCCACCTTCCAGAAAGTTCTGTTGAGTTCAATGTTTCATTGGTTGTCAGCTGTTGTACCCTCCCCTCAGTTCATGTCATTGGATCCTGGAACCCTGTATCCTCCCCTTTGGTGCCCGTTCATTGGTTGTATCCCTTTCCCCTGCCCAGTTTCTGCCTCTCTTAAAACCCCCTGCGCACCCTCAGATCCCTGGAGTTCTCTCTTGGACCTCTCCGTCCCGGATCCCTTCGTCCTATTCCTCAATAAAGGAGATCACGGGGAGAACCCCTCCTGCAGCCCTTTGCCTCCTTTGCCTCTTTCAATTGCGTCTAGCAGGCAGCTTGCCAGGAGCAGCTCCACCTCAGAGTGAGCAACCCACAGTCTGCCCTCGAGACCCTCCCTGCCCCCAGGCAGGTTCTCGGGCCCTCAGAGCCGACGTCCTCGGTCAAGGGAAAACCTGCAGCCGAAAGGCAACAAGTGGCACCTGAACAAGGACCCTGAAGACCTGAAACTCCTGCAGACCTGCCTTGTCAGCTTCGGCTGATAAGAGTTACCAGGACCCAGTGTTCACTATTCCCCTGTGTGAGCACGCTCTCTTTTAGAGAGCGGTGCTCCCGGGGTCTGGACTGGAGGGACATCGTTGGGAAGGTGCTGTCTGGCAGTGGGAGACCTGATAAAAACCAGTCCGGAAAAAGGAGGACTCAGTGCCAAAGCCTCAGTTGGAGGGACAGCCACCTGGTTGCGTGAGTTTTAAGGTTTTCTTTTGGCTGTTCCCCACCATTTTCTTAAGTTCTGCATTTTACAGGCGCTGTGGGTAGGTTTTTTGTTCTTTGCGGTGGGTTTAAAACTGAGCAAAGATCAGTGGGAGTTTTACATCAGAGTTCGAGGCTCCCTTATAGAGAATAAGCTTCAGTTTTCTAAATCCCTTTTAAAGAGGTTTACCCGATGGATTTTTAAGGAATTTCCCAACACGTCCGTAGACGAAGCCTGTTCTTTTTAAGTTTTGGGAAAAAATTAGAGGGAGGATGGTGTTTTTGTAGGGCTGTGGGGATAGGTCAGTAGAGCATTTTTTCCCACTCCTGGCTTTGATCCACAGCACTGCAAAAAGACCGAAAAAGAAAACCCCAGCTGTTCCTTCCCCATTACCCATCCCCCGTCTTTCCCACTTGCCCAAATCCTTTAGGAGGGGCAGAGGGACTGTAGATAGCCCAAGGGCTCAGGGCTGCCACCTGCTCCCCGACACTCCCTGTGCCTCCCCTTCCCCAGCTGGGAGAGGACCCGCACAACCCTCCCTGAGCACTCCTAACATGTCTTCCGCTAACCCCTCATTCCCAGTTGAATCCCCTGGCATTCCCCGTACCCCTTGGTTTTCCCAAAATGGCGGCATCACCCAAAAAGTATTTTGAAATGGTGGCGACCACATGGTCTCCCTCCCCCAACCCTTTTCACCCCAGAATACCCTTTTTCCTGCCTTCCAAAATCCATTCCTCCTCCTCCCTGATGTCAACTCCTCCCCTCCTACATACTACCTTAAGCCCTCCCACTGGGCGGTCCCTGGAACCATGGGTGGATCCCTAATTAATAATCCAAAAAACCCTTTCCTGTCTCCACACCCCTCACCTTTCCCAGACCACCTGCTCCTGACCCCTCCCTGGAGGATGGTACTTCCGGTTCTCACGCTCCCCCTTCCGTTTCCCATGGGGAAAAAGCCAGAAGGGACGCCATCTTGAGCGGGAACCCAGAAACCCTCAAATCCCCCTCTGCTGCCCCTCTCCAGTTTTTGCGCACTGGTTTGAACCCTACCTGGGAATCCTTTAGCTCCTCGAATATCAGGGAACTTTGGAAAACTCAAAACGAGTTTGGCTGGGAGAGCAAATATTTTAAAAACTTGCTGCATGCGACTTTCGCCAGCAATACACTCGTTCCCCACGATATTAAAACGATCGTGTCTTGCCTTCTCTCTCCCACAGAATACCTAGTGTGGGAGAAGAATTGGAAAAGGCAAGTTCAGGAATTGATCCTGGTCCTCCCTACTAATTCGGTTGGCCTAAAGTTCACCTTTGAATTACTGGTAGGAGAAGGAGAGTATAGTAAACCCCAGGTTCAAGCCCAAAGCATCACCTCTGATGCTTTGACTGCATTGGCAGGAACAGCCGAACGGGTGCTCCTAGGTATGCCCTCCATTTCCACCCCCATGATACCCTATTCAAAAATACATCAAGGCCGCACTGAATCCTTTGTTTCATTTGTCGACAAATCAAGCATTGTGATTCAAAAACAAATTGAAAACCCTAAAATTAGAGAAGACATCCTAAAGGAAATGGCCCAAACAAACATGAATGAAACATGCAAAAACATTATCCTGTCCCTTCTCCCCAACCCTTCTCCAGCCATTGATCAAATGGCGGAGATCTGTGTTTGCCAAATGAACATCCAAACACCTGCTCCTAAACCCCATCCAACACCAACCATCAGTGCGATTAATATTCAAGAAGTCACCTGCCATCGGTGTGGGAAAAAAGGTCACTTCGCAAAAACCTGCCATGCTATCTTGCCCATTGGTCCTAACCCGACTCCCTATCAACCCCAATCTCCCACTCCCCTACAATCGGTCCCCGCTGTACCTACCCCAAATGTACCTACCCCTGCTGCATCTACCCCTGTTATTGTCCCCTCTCCCCCCAACATGGGAAACTGAGGGAGAGACGTGAGGAGGCAGACCCATGTCGCAGTGAAGAGACAGAATCCGCCAACTCAATCGATTTTCTAGCAGCTGTGACCACAGACAACATTCATTTAACCAGACTTGACTTTAAAGTTGTATCCCTGCAGACTCCGGCCAAAGACACCTTCGTGCTCATACTTCCTGATGCAACCCAAGGACCTAGGGAACTTGAGATCGTCCCTTCCTTTGTCAGGACGGATGGTGATGGTTAACTTCATGCTGAAGTTGGCATGTTCTAACCCACCTCTTTTTCTCCTTAGGAATCAGGTCGTAGCCAGGGTCAAAATATATCCCTTCTAGGCTATTTGTACGGACTCCCGTGTGGTATTTTGGACCGAAGAAATTGGGAAGAGCAGACCAGTGCTTAGCTGCAGACTCTCGAGCTGCGGTTCGGACATTTCTCTCACAGGAATGTTGCATAGGGGAGCAGACGTGAGGGTAGTATCATCTTCTAACTGGCCGTCATCGTGGGAGAAGCAACCTGTGGCAGGTACCATCTGTGGTGTTGGTGGATACATCCCCGCCGAAAGGAGCAAAAATGTTATTCAGATAGAGGGACCTGATGGGCGTATCGCATCGGTGTGCCCTTTTGTTATCAACTCAGGTTTTAACCTCTGGGGTAGAGATATCATGTCCCAGTGGGGAACCTGGATCGAATTGGCTCCAACAATCCAAGATTTTTAGTTGGGGCCACTGAGGAGAGCCCAACTCTAGCACTTAATTGGAAAACAGATTCGGCAATGTGGGTCGACCAGTGGCCCCTACCAAATTACAAATTGAAGGCGCTCAATGAGCTTGTGGATGAGCAACGGGAGAAGGGTAACATCATCCCCTCAAACAGCCCCTGGGATTCCCCTGTGTTCATTATTCGAAAGTTGGGGAAGGACAGGTGGCGGCTCCTCCACGACCTCAGAAAAATTAGTAATGTATTTGAAGACATGGGATCTCTGCAACCAGGGTTGCCATCACCCTTTGTGCTCCCGCGGAACTGGAAAATTTCAGTAATCGACATCAAGGACTGCTTTTTCCAGATCCCCCTGCACCCGGATGATGCCCCCAGATTCGCTTTTTCTGTACCATCCATTAATCGAGAAGCCCCAATGTGGCGCTTCCATTGGCGAGTGTTACCTCAAGGAATGAAAAATTCCCCCCACCATTTGCCAGTGGTATGTCGCTCACATTCTGTCCCCGATCCGGACTCTGGCTGCTAATGCAGTCATCGTTCACTATATGGACGATGTACTGGTCTGTGCTCCCAATCAAGATTATTTGGAGTGGACCCTCTCTAAGGTTGTGGGGACTTTGGAGAGCAATGGTTTTGAAATTCAGTCCTCCAAAGTCCAAAAGACTGCCCCATGGAACTGCCTTGGAATGAGGATCTGTGAGCAAACCACCGTTCCCCAACAAATTAAAATAATTGAAAATCCCAAAAACTTGCAGGAACTTCAAAAATTATGCGGCTCCCTAAATTGGATTCGACCCTATTTGGGGATTTCCATGGAGGACCTGGCACCACTTTTTAACCTCCTGAGAGGAGACGGCAACCTGACATCACCCAGGACACTCACCCCGGAGGCGCATGATGCACTGAGGAAGGCACAAGAAGCATTGACAAGTAAGCAGGCACACAGATTTGACCCCAAATTACTCTTCAAATTGGCTATTCTAGGAAAAATGCCCCACCTACACGGGCTCATCCACCAGTGGGATGAGGGACAGAAGGACCCCCTCCTCATTATCAAGTGGGTGTTTCTCTCTAATCTTCCCTCAAAGACCATCACCATGCCACAGGAACGAATGGCGCAGGTAATTAGGAAAGCGAGGTCCCGTCTTGCAGTTTTAGCAGGATGTGACTTTACATACATTTACTTATCCATTACAATTGGATCCTTGGAATCTATACTCCAAAACAATGTTGAACTCCAATATGCTCTTGATTCATACCCTGGACAACTGTCCATTCACTATCCAAAACACAAGATTTTGAATTTGGGCATGAACATCGTCCAAACTCCAATTCAGAGCAGAGGTCCCCCTCAAAGCCCTGACACTTTTCACTGACGGCTCTGGTGCATCAGGAAAATCTGTCATTACATGGCGTGATCCTACTACACAGAAGTGGGAATCTGATGTAGAAATTGTGAAAGGATCCCCGCAGGTGGCAGAGCTAGCAGCCATTGTCAGAGCTTTTGACAGGTTGTCCCAGCCATTTAGTTTGGTAACCAATTCGGCATACGTTGCCGGGGTAGTCTCAAGAGCGGAGGGCGCTTGGCTCTCAAGAGTCCAACAACCCAAAAATACACTTGCTGCTTTCGAAACTTATCCAATTGATTTCCCACTGGAAGCAACCATACTTTATAATGCATGTGACATCACATACTGACCTTCCTGGGTTTGTCTCGGAAGGGAATAGAACTGCAGACGCGCTAGCAGCACCAGTGCATGCGGCCAATTTGCCAGATGTGTTCCAACAGGCAAAGTTGAGCCACGCACTTTTCCACCAAAACGTTCCTGCTCTCGTCAGAATGTTTGATTTGACAAGGGACCAAGCAAGAGCTGTAGTGGCAACATGTCCCAACTGCCAACCCCTCCAAATTCCATCCTTAAGTACAGGAGTTAACCCCAGAGGACTTGGCAGTGGGGAACTGTGGCAGATGGATGTAACCCATGTCCCAGAATTTGGCTGCCAAAAATACGTGCACGTGTGCGCTGACACCTTTTCGGGTGCCCTCTTTGCCTGCGCACACTCAGGTGAGAAGGCAAAAGATGTTATTTCTCATTTGATTCAAGCCTTCTCCATCATGGGAATTCCTAGAGACATAAAGACGGACAACGGTCATGCTTACACCTCGGATGCGTTAAGGGAGTTTTTCCAGGAATGGGGGATCTCCCATGTCACCGGGATACCTCATTCCCCAACAGGGCAAGCCCTGGTAGAAAGGGCCCATCAATCTATAAAAAGAATGCTCCTTCAGCAAAAAGGGGGAGTTGAAGTAGATAACTCCCGCGGTTCAGCTCGTGAGAGCCCTCTTCACCCTCAATTTTTTGAACTGCTCAGAGCAAGAACCGAACTCCCCTGTGCTCCGCAATTTTCATAATTCCACCCGAGCATGGCTGAAGGAGCATCCTTTGGTCCTGACAAAGAACCTGACTCCCTAAGAATCACTGATCCCTTCCCCCTTGTCACCTGGGGAAGAGGATACGGATGCGTTTCCACCCCAAAAGGTCCTAAGTGGGTCCCAGGCAAATTTATAAAACCATACTTAACCAAATGCGAGCACCGGCAATACCATCCAAGCAAGCCACAGACATCACTTGGAGAAGGAAGAACAAATCTGCAGATGCCAAATCTGAAGATTAGGTCGTGAAGCAGAAGAAAGAAACCACCTCTGGAGACGAGGTCATTGAAGAGACAGCAGATACCCCAGTTTCCCATGTTCCCCCCACTTAAACCCCAACTTTTCCTATCCCACCGTACCCCTTAAGTTTTATTATTGTTCTAGCCGAGGACGCTGCCCGCGCCAGCCCCGGCTCTATGCTGCTACTGGAATCTACCTCAACCCCAACCTTTCCCAACCCTCTTTACCTTCAACCTGAACCTTCTCTATCTCCAATCCGACCCCCTCTCAAAACCCGAGTTTTAACATTTTTCTGTTTAAGTCCTAGTCGAAGATGACCTTTCCCACACCGAACCTCCCGCTGACCCTGAGTCTCCTTACCATCATAATTGCACCAGCTACCTCTTGGATTGTCTCTCAACTGAAAAAGAATGTGGGGGTGACCGTAGCCCATGCCCTGAAACAGGAGGAAATGTGCACTTCGACTTCACACCACACCCCTACCGCCATGATCCCCAAATTTATCAACATGTAAAGCAAACCAAATTCAAATTGACCGCTGCTGAATGGTGTAGGGACGTTGTTCAGGTTAAACTTCCCTCCACAAGAGATGAGTACAATCCCAATCCCCTCACTCTTCCCAAAGGCATCTTCTTAATTTGCAGAGATCGCGCATGGCAAGGGATTCCGTCTCACGGTGTAGGATGCCCTTGCACCCTAGGACGCCTGACCCTTGCTACCCCAAGTATGACCCAAATTCCAATTTGGAGAAATAGAAGAGTACAAAAAAGAGGTGCAACCCAATGTGACCCCCACTGCGATACCTCAGTTTACCATTGGGCCCAGTCAAAGAGGATCGCGGTCTCGATTTTCCTGCCCTGGGTGGCAGCCACGAAGGCTCTCGATGAACTGGGCCATCTCGAGTGCTGGGTGACCAAGCAAGCAGAATTAACTTCTAGCGCCCTAAGTGACCTCCTATGAGAGGAAAAAATAACCAGGCAAGCCACCCTACAGAATCCTGCAGCAATCGACTTTTTGTTATTACACATGGGCATGCATGCCAGGACTTTGAAGGGATGTGTTGTTTCAACCTTTCCTCCCAATCCGAGACCATCCATGCATCCCTGGACAAAATGAACATCTTAATAAAAGACAATAAATTTGAAACCCACGACTGGTTCCAGCGAGCACTAAATGACACTGTGCAGAAAATCACCCCCACAATGGGAGCAGTGGCCAAGGCATCGGCAGGTTGGCTCAAGCAAGTTTTCCAAGATATGGGACTTTCGGAATGGGGATCTTCCCTCATTCGGGACATTGAACTGGTCATTTTATTCCTGTTTCTCCTTTCTGTTGTGTTCCTCATCATGAAAAGAGTTACTTATTCCCAAGTTGTTGCTTTAATTAGTAAAAACGGAGGAGGTGTGGGAGATCCATCGCCAATGGTAGCTGCTGTCAGTCATCAGGACCTTGCCTCCGAAGAGACTGGAGGACCCCTCCTGGGAGGAGGATCCCGAAGGCGGCACTCAGGTCTAGGACCTACCCTACCTTCCAGAAAGTTCTGTTGAGTTCGATGTTTCATTGGTTGTCAGCTGTTGTACCCTCCCCTCAGTTGTATCCCTTTCCCCTGCCCAGTTTCTGCCTCCCTTAAAACCCCCTGCGCACCCTCAGATCCCTGGAGTTCTCCCTTGGACCTCTCCGTCCCGGATCCCTTCGTCCTATTCCTCAATAAAGGAGATCATGGGGAGACCCCCTCCTGCAGCCCTTTGCCTCTTTCGCTTGCATCTAGCAGGCATCTTGCTGGGAGCAGCTCCACCTCAGAGTGAGCGACCCACAATCTGTCCTCGAGACCCTCCCTGCCCCCAGGCAGGCTCTCGGGCCCTCGGAGCCGACATCCTCGGTCGAGGGAAAACCTGCAGCCGAAAGGCAACAGGTTTAGAACAGAAAAACATTTTATATACTTTTAAGTGTGCACTGATGAAGAACCTGTCTCATCAAGCACACAAGTTGTGGGAGAAGGTCAGCAGACTGTACAACATCACGGGTCCCCACCAAGTTCCTGCAGCCACAGGAACTCTCACTATACAAGGAGAAGCAGACACAGCCTCAGTGTGTCAAGCTGGACATGGGAGATGCAGAGTGCAGCAAAGCCTGGGAGCCTCTGAGCTCCAGCACCAGGAGGATGGTTCCTGCTCTGCCTGCAGCTCTGATCTACAGAGCAGGTTCTGAGCCCTGGCAGCAGACATAGATGGGAAGCTCTGTCCAAGAAAGCCTCTGAGCCATGTGTGCCTTAGTCCTGTGACAGTACGGGAAGGATGGGGTAAGAAACAGTGGTGGGTCCCCTCCAGGCACAAAGCCACCTCTGCCAGCCCAACCTGTCACCTGGCAAAGTATTCTGCTTGCCAGGGGCCTGGGTCCTGGATACCACGGACAGGCTGTTACTGAGACTGGTAGTAGTCTGACCCTTAGACTACTACCCTCACCTGCTCTTCCATTCAGGCACCATGGACATAGCCAGGGGAGACCAGGAGTCTACCAAGCATGACTACATGGTTCACAGGGTGTTGGTCAAAGCCTGGTAGCCAAGTGGTGTCTCGTTCATGCTGCTGGTGAAGGGGGAGAACTTGAGAAGAAGCAAACAGATCCTGCAAATGAACAAGTGGTTGTGTAGCACTTACATCCATAGAACCTTCTATGAGGATCAAGAACTGAGGGTGAAGAGGAGCAGGATCCACCTGAAATTACATGGGATAAAAGCATCTTTGCCGAGAGGCTGATTCATCTGCTCAGGGAATGCTTAAACTAGGAATGATGATAGAGGAAGGTGGTGACCTCTGAATGAGAAAGGAAGTGGTGGCCAGGGTTTGCAAAGGATGTAGCAAAGCATGTAGGGTGACGTGGACAACAGAGATCTTACAATCAACCAAACCAAGGTGAACTGGGGCTGCACCAAGTGTGTGCACACAACTGATACAGGAACACCACTTAGGTGCACTAGGATGGAGTTAGGAAAACCAAGGTCCTCCTGGAGCTGAATCTGATGAGGGATATGAAGTTCCAAGAGAAAGCTTTGTAGAGGTACATGAGCAGCATAAGGAAGGCTAGAGGGTGTCAACCCTGTTTTCAAGGACAAGAAGGAGAGCCAGGCAACTACAAGCCTACTAGCCTCACCCTGTTCCCTGGGAAGGTGAAGGAAACAATCCTGGAAATTACCTTCAAACACATGAAGGACAAGAAGATGACTGGGAGTAATCACCATGAATTTATAAAGGGAAAATCATGCAGACTGACAGAAACATAGAGGCCAAAAAAACCAAACTTAGCTAGAAACACTGCTGACCACTGTGGAATCCATCTGTTTTTCATCTTACCAGAGCACCAGAGATTCCATTACTTCACAGCACTTCCTCAGAATGGGAAATAACAGCTCAACAAACAAAACAGAGAGCTGTAATTACTGAAATACTTGTTTCTGAGTGACCTACTAGTACCACATGTGAGCAATAAGCAGTGAGAGAAATTCGGGAGAAAACAGTAAGAATGCCTATCCAGGAAATAGATCCCAAATTTTTATCCCTTGGTGACTTACTTTTGCCTGCATGACCATATTGGCTTTTGTAATTAAAAATCTAAAACAAACATCAGCAACCCTCAAAACCATACCTTAGATGGCAAATTCCACAATTAAGTCAGAACCATGCAAATACAGGCCCCACTCTCAAAACACGGTGATTTTTCATCTGACTTCTGTATCTTCTGAAAGAGACAGAAAATAGTGTTATACACAAACAACCATCATCACTTGTTTGAAAGGCATCATTGTAACAGGTAACTTTCTATTCTGTTTTTCAAACCTCACCTTACTGAGTAGAGCTGTCTCCAAAATGACATGTTAATAACTAGCATTCCTCAAACCTCGGTTCTAGGCCATTTTGCAATTTTAATTTAGATTTAAAAGGATGTAAGGGTTCAGAGAAAGGTCTGTGTAAAACTGCACTATTGCCAGTGCATTTCAGTTAAACACATTTGCTTCCTGTATGCTTGTTATAATGGTAAATTAAGTTTTGTGTTTCGCATTATACTTTGTCAGCAATAGTGAACAAACAATGTTAATATATTGACTTACTCTGGCAAAGTGAGTTTTTTCCCCATTTTTCCTTGTTTATGTACCATGCACAAATATATAAAGTGGAAGGAATAAAGAAAACAAAGAGGTACAAGATCTGATAACTAGGTAGAATGTACTAGATTAAAATTTAAGTCACAAAGTGAATTTATTACTCTTTCAAATATACTGTCAAAAAAAGAGATGACTGACCTCAAGTAATTTTGTTCTTAAAAATTCATAATTTCTGATCAGAAGAACTACAATATGCAAAGAAAAAACTCTGTGAAAAGGTTTACAACAAATAAACTGAGAAAAACAATTAAGTGATTTATATATGCATACACTCAGTATTCATACAAGCAGTGAAATGCTCCAAGCACAGCAATTTTCCAGTGAAATAATTTAGGAGAAAATACAGAGCACTAATGTCAGAGGTTTTGTGGTTTTCTTCCCTTGTACCCTAATTTATAGCTATTTTTTTCTAAATAAACAACTCAAATACAAATCATTTGAAAGCCAACAGGAGCTGTGCCTAGGAAAAGCTTCAGCTTCACCAAAACACAAGTGACTCTTTCCTACATGATCAGGAATTTTTCTTGCCTTTCCAAAAACTACTTTTATTACAGGATGCCTGGACAGCATTTTATCCTAGCCCTTTTCTTTCTGCCCACTTCCATCAATGGTATCATAAACTCAGTATTTTGTTCACTACAATCACTTGCAATATGACTCTTCATGTGACGTCCACAGAATAATGGGATCACAGAATGAGTTGGGCAGGCAGAAAGTCAATTCCAAGAAATGAGAAAGCTTTGTGCTAACCAGAAATGTTTAAATGAAATACAAATTGCTTTAATAGACTCATTTGAATGCAAACTTAGAAAAATAAAAAGTACACAATTTTGCATCAAGACTGTCCCAAAATGTTCTTAGAAAATTGTGTTTCATAAATGCACCCAACATGAGCAGTACTGAATTTCTCACCCTGAGAAGCACGACAGTCAGCTCTGGGGACATCCTGCTCCTTGCACATTCATGGGTGTTGCACTGATGTATAACTAGAAACTGTGCCTGACTTTAGCCCTGCTCACTAAGAAAAGTAAGACTTCTGAAATGTGACTTGCATAACTTTTTTCACAAACCCTTGAACAAGTGCAGAACACAGATCAGTAATTTATTGTATCGTTCACTGTGAAACACAATTTTAAGACCCCACAAAAACTGAACAATACTATGCTCTATAATACACACTTCAAGAGTGGAAAAAACACCACGTTCTACAAAGGCTAAGCAAGTCAGAAAAAGGAACAGAGAGTAGAAACACAAGAGAGTCACACTTCTCATAATATTTGTGATAGCTAAGGCAAGGCAGCAACAATCAACAGCCTCCCCCAATTTCTGGATCCAGCTGCAGTTTTAGACCAGTGACTTCCCTGAAATCTGAAGAATTACTGCCAAAGATTACTGATACTAAAACTAAAAATATACTTCAACAGCAAAAAACAAGGTGGACTTGAACCAATCAACCAAACTACTTTTACAAACTAGGTTTTAAAGTCACATTATAGTATCAAGTGTCAGGATAGAATTGTCATTAAGCTTTTTGCAACTTTTCTGTTTAAAGTAACAGAATAGTATCGAATAGCCAGTAAACACAAGCAACAGCATATTTTTCCTATGACAAAACCCCACACACTTGGCATCTCTCATGTTTATACAATGGATGGTTGTAGTAGAGACCTTGGCACAATGCAGTTGTGCAGTGGCTGTTGACAGTGTTGAGGTAGGCAAGATATTCCCACCCAGTTATTTTCCACTGATAGGATCTAGCAAAGCGTATCTGTAAACATCTACTGCATTCATAAAAAATGTCACTTGGGCTTGGAGAGGGATTTGGCTTGATACTAACCTACGCACACCAAACCCTCCTTATCAGAAGTCCATGAAAACTATCCTCACCTACTGCTGACCAAACAGCCACTTGCAAACAGATAATATACGTTACTTAAGAACATTTCTGTTTGGATCATCAGTCTGAAGGGAACGAAGACCTGCAATTTTATTTGACTAACTACTGGAGCTGGGAAATGCAAGTGTGAAACCAAGAGAGGCCAAGCCCACTGCATTTCCTTGTACCGCGCTGCGGAACACACAGCCAATTATGACCAAGTGCCTGTCCTACTACCCCCTCAATAGCAGCAGACGTCTTCCTCCTCCTCCTTTACCGGACAGCCAGCACCCTGGAGCTGCACGAAAGCGACAGCAGTATTTCCTTATTTCATAGCTGGGGAGATACCCGGCAAGCCTGCCCAGGGTTTCCCTCCCCAGCTCCCTACACAGACAACAGCAGTGCCGGAGCGGAGGTGCAAGGATGGAGGAAGCCCCGCAGGAGCCCGCCCGCCGCGGTGCCGGTGCCGGTGCCGCTCCGCCGCCCGCGCC
>VZTD01004640.1:772683-788164 GCA_013397725.1 Rhagologus leucostigma | reverse complement strand
GGCTTCCGCCGCTCCAGCCGCGCGTGCGCGCTCCGAGCGCCCCGGCGGGCGGGACCGCGCCCGTAGGGAGGGAGCGGCGAGGGCAGAGCCGGCCTCCGAACCCGCCCGAGCCGACCCCGCCTGCCCCGCACTGCCGCGGAGCGTGGGCGTTTCGCCTCGTGTGCGAGAGGCACGCACACCGCGGGCACGGCTGGAGTCCGTACCTGGCCTCCTGCGCGGTCGGAGGAGGAGCTCTGGAGGGGTGGTCTACCCTGCCCGGTGGGAAACCCGTGTGAGCGATCCGCCTGTGGCCGAGCAGCCGGCCGCATTTCCCCGGGGCTGGAGCTCGTCACGGGCCCGTTGCCGAGCCTTCAGTCATGTTGACTTCAGTCAGCATGAGCCCTTCGCCGTCCTTCATTTCTGCAGCGTCCGTTTGCAATCCCTGACAAAAATGAGCGCTGCAGACGAAGCCTCTGCCTCAGTGTCCAGGCTGCTGCTAGGAGAGTCTGGCAGCTGCACCAGCTAGGCCTCATAGTATGAAGTTGTATGAACTCAATACTAGCTTTCTTAATGTGAGCTTTCTTAAGAGACACTTCAGCTTGGGCACTGCATAACCATGGTTTCATGGTAAGTGAAAGGCCCCAGCTCACTGCAAGGAGGAGGACAATTCCCCAACTTGCAGATAAGGACCTGTTGTCTCTCAGAATCTTAAAGCCATCCATGAAGAAGAATAATGCCCCTGGACTATGAAGATAACACCGGAATCCCAGTCCTTTCAATACCTCTGACAAAACCCTGCCGTCATCTGGCATTCTAGGTAGCTGCAGCAAGACCGACTCTGGGGACACCTAAATCAAGAAAGAATCAGCTGTATGGTGACACCATAGTAGCATCAATGTGTATTATGTAGTGAGTGGTCAAATCATGTTGTATATGAATGCATGAAAGGCATAAGAAGCATTTGTTAAACACGTGCAGTGTGCCCTGATTTAAATGGGACACTTCATGCTCATGAATATAGAACTACTCTAGTAATTCTGTACTTTGCATCCTGGTCTCTCTCCTCAATCAGCACAGACCAGTTGCAACATTTTCATGACATTCATGTCCCCTGCTGTGCTGTGCTCCTTTCTCACACAGGACCCTTACCTGGCTGCAGAAGCCAATCTTTGTTTTAAAAAGATAACTCAGTCGCACTAGGGATTAGCTGTGGCTAAGAGCCACAGACAGCTTGTAATGGACAAAATTTTCAGTGTTCCCAGCTGGGAAACATGCCTTGAGCACCCATTGCTGATGAACATATATGATCTTTTGGCTACCTAATGGTACCCCATCTGTCTGAGTGGCATAGTTCCCACTGTAAATTGATGGGCTCTTACCCTGGAGCATTTTTCCTTCATGATGATGGATGAAAGGGATGAAGAATAATGTTGTGAACAACACCAAGGCAGAAACTCTTCTTTATTACTGATCATATTCTTCCTTAAAACGTAATCATAACATGATTATTCTGAAAAACAAAACAAAACAAAACAAAAACAACAAACAACCAAAAAAACAAAACAAAACAAAACAAAACAAAACAAAACAAAAAAAAAAAAAAAAAAAACAACCAAAACCCAAATAGTTAGGTTAGTGTTTAGGTAGTTTTCAAGCTTTTGTCAAGATTTTGGACCTGGTTTGTGTGTCCACAGTCTTCTATCACACAGGGCAATTGTTAACATTTCAACCTAAAGTTGCTCTGACCTGAATAAACATATTTGTAGCAGAAACTGGAGGTTGTCTGCAAAGAAAGAAGCATGTTCCCGGAAAACCAAAGAAGAGCAGTTCCTCAAGAGCAGCCTATATGTGTCAATAGGAGCAGGTAACACTGAAAATAAGAGACATATTAATTGGACTGTTAATATGTCTATGAAGGGGAAAAGATTAACTTAAAAAGTTGTTCTTTTATAAATATTTATAAATAACAAAGACCAGCCTCTGACTCTCTTCCGTGACAAATTTTATATATGTATTTATGCATACATGTAAAAGACTTAATAAGTTGTGAAAACTTTTCACTGATTTGAAGAATAAATTTTGATTGGGAAAAAAAAAAAACAAACCAAAACCATCAAGAAATTTGAAGGAGACCATGGACTTGGGAAGTAAAATGGAAATATAAGCAAAGAATAATAGTATGATCAATGAAGGTTTCATGTAGAATGAAAAAGAATCACTCCGTAATATTATTTTCCATTTGAGTACCAGGTTTTGCATTTCTGCAGTGTTATGCTGATAATGGCCACTCTTTAGACCCGTAGTCCTGCCAGACAGGTTGTATTTTTCTCTCTTCTACTTAGGAATGTGGAGTAAACACAGGTTGTGGAACAAGGGCAGTGGTCTTTTCTGGCTTAGTCATCAGCACTACTGTCCTCTTTTGTTAATGCTTTTTTGAGACAGCACATTGCAGGAGGAAAAGCAGGCAGTTGTGTGCTGGACTTCCCATTTGAAAAGTCTTGGCCTGTAGATATTACCTGACTCTTTTGCCAGACTATCAAATCCAGATAGATAGGTAATCAGTCCTTGTGGTGAGCTCTATTCTGTGTGAGAAAACATACCTATGGGAAATACTAACTTTGCATACTATGAATTTTACATAAAATCCAATATGATTGTATTACAGAAAGATTATTAGAAGTCTGCAAAATTATTCACCTTCTTCAGTGCTGAATATTGCATGATGGCACAGAATTCCTCTTGGAGTTTCTGATGTCTGTGTTGTGTTGTTGTTGCTGTTTATAAATTACCACAGGAGCCACCAGCTGTCGTCCTATAAATTTTATTGGCACTCTGTAAATATTAAATCAGCCTGCTGAAAATCAAGCCATGTGCAGTAACAGCTGAGGCTCTGTTATGGAGAGCACATGCAAGAGAGAGGTGTGCACTGTGACTCCCATGATTCTTACGGTTTACAGGCCTCTTGCTTCTTGAGACTGTTTTCCCAGGATTCATTTTGAGCCCAACTGTGCCCCTTGACTACTGTGCAGAAGGGGCATTGTCTGTGCACAGATACATCCTGAGCTGAGAAATCAGCCTTCTCAGCAGAACTCAGTTTCTTAGGTCCTTCTAAAATGTGCAATTTGTTGCTACTGCTTTCCTGCAGCACTGCTGCATTGCTCACTTTCTTGTAAACCTTGGTGACGTGCATAGAAGACACTTGTAAACTCAGGAATAGGAGCAGAATTCTTTATGTCATGAAGAGCTGTGTCATGAAGAAAAAAGCCTGTGTCAATGAAACAGCATGCTGAAACAAAACCTCTTGTGGCCTTGAAGTTTTGTCAGTCACAATGTGACATATTGAGAATGAAGCTTTAGATGTTAAAGGAAAACGTCTTGGCTCCATTTTCTCTCTGACTTAAAAGCCAGAAAAATCAAAGGCAAGGCATCTAATCTGCCTGCCTCAATAGCAGACATGGTGAAATCTCCTGAGCCTGCAGCCCAGATAGATTACATGGGGTACTAAGGTAGACCAGGCAGTAGTCTAAATCAGGGAGTTAATTTTCGTCTTAGGCACTTCAGTGGTGTGACAACTTCTGCTCAGATAGTGTCCAGCTGCAGATGTCCTACTATTAGTTCTTCTAACGCCTCTCTTCTTCCAAGACTTGCTCTCTAAAGACCAGGCAGGGCAACAGACTGCTCGAATGTTCCGCATCCGTGCAGTGTGAGGTGAATTTGAACAAGCTGCAGCAAATATGCCCTTGTTCAGAAGGCAGCTTAGGTACATGCCTGCTCAGTTTGAACACCCTGCTGTGGGCTGCAGCCACCAGCAGAACATCAGATTAAATGACTGGTAAAAGCAGTAGTTAAACCAGGAAAAAATGAAAATGCCTCAGAAAAGCCCTTAGAGAAACATCAGGCTAGCCCTGACTTTTTTTATTTATTATTGTTGTTATTAATATTATTACCATTGTTGTTATTATTGTTATTATTGTTATCATTATTAGATAAGTAGTAGTAGAAGCAGTAAGAAGAAGTAGTAGTAGTAGTAGTAGTAGTAGTAGTAGTATCTAGCTTCTGGTTAATTTTTTAATTTTCAAGTTAAAATGCATTTTGTTAATGCCATGGAGCCTGAGGTGCTGTAAACAGGACAATTTTGTTCTCAATGAGGACAGTTAACCTTTTATCAATATTTTTGCAATAGGGCCAGCTATAGAGTCTTTTAATCCTCATTCTTTCTCATCTGAGCAGAGGGAGTGTGCACAGCTGTCAGGGAATGATTTCAGGTGAGCTGAAGTTGGCAGTTACATGCCAGATATTCAAGGAATTAGGTTTAGCACAACAGAAAAGGCAAAATATTTATAATTCATTACCAGTGTTTCCTGTTTTTACTGGTAAACTGTCTGATGGAGGACCCAAAGTAGCCCCAATTCCACACCTCTTAAAAATGCACCATCTGGCACAGCACATACTTCTGGGTACATTGTGCAGGATCTGCTGCTCCAGATGGATCCCTACAATTCTATGGGGCCTGATGGGATTCATCCAAGAATACTCAAAGAGCTGGCTGATGTCATTGCAAAGCCTCTCTAAATGATTTTTGAGTGGTCTTGGGAATCCAGAGCAGTTCCAGCTGACTGGAAGCTGGTGAACATTTCTGATTTTTAAGAAGGGGAAGACAAAGGACTTGTCTTGCAGAAGACAGGAAGTGCAGGGTCCTTTCAGTCTCACTTCAGTGCCTGGTAAAATTACGGAGAAGATTTTTCTGGGAGGTGTTGAAAAACACCTGAAGGACAACACAGTCATTGGTCACAGCCAGCATGGCTTCATGAGAGGAAAGTCCTGCTTATAAAACCTGATTTCCTTTTATGACAAGGTAACACACCTCATTGATCAAGAAGTGCCAGTTGATGTACATCTTTTTGGATTCCAGCAAAGCTTTTGATACCATCTCTCACAGGATCCCTCTGAACAAAATGTCCAGCACACAGCTGGATAAATACATCATGTGATGGGCGAGCAACTGGCTCACAGATTGGGCACAAGGGGTTACAGGGAATGGGGTGACATCGGACTGGGGACCTGTCACTGGTGGGGTTCCCCAGGGCTCCATCCTCGGCCCTGTGCTCTTCAACATCTTCATAAATGACTTGGATGCAGGACTGGAAGTTTGCTGATAACACTAAATTGAGGGGAGCCGTTAACTCCCTCAAAAGGCAGGGAGACCCTGCAGAGAGACCTTGGCAAATCGGGGGTCTGGGCAATCACCAACCATATGAAGTTCAACAAGGGAAAGTGCCGAATTCTGCACGAGAGAACAAATCGGGGGTCTGGGCAATCACCAACCATATGAGAAATGCTGGAAAGCAGTGCCACGGAAAGGGACCAGCGGGTCCTGCTCGATGGCAAGTTGATCATGAGTCAGCAGTGCCCTGGCAGCCAGGAGGGCCAAGCGTGTCCTGGGAGGGGCATCAGGCACAGCATCGCCAGCCTGGCAAGGGAGGGGATTGTCCCGCTCTGCTCTGAGCTGGGGCGGCCTCACCTCGAGTGCTGGGGGCAGTTTTGGGCACTGCAGTATGACAAAGATACTAAGTTATTAGTGTCCAAAGGAGGCCAATGAAGATGATGAAGGGCCTTGAGGGGAAGGAACCCTTACGAGAAGCAGCTGGGGCCACTTCCTGTTCAGCCTGGAGGAGACTGAGGGGAGAGCTCATTTTGGATGACAACTTCCTTGTGAATGAAAGGGGAGGAGCAAACACTGATCTCTTCTCTGTGGTGACCGTTGAATAGCCTGAAGGTGTAAGGGGAGGTTTAGGTTGGATATCAGGCGAAGGTTCCCCCGAGGGTGGTTGGGCACTGGAACTGCTCCCCAAGGGAGTGGTCACAGCACCAGCCTGACAGAGTTCAAGAACTGTGTGGACAGTGCTCTCAGGCACATGGTGTGATTCTTGAGACTGTCCTGTGCAGGGTCAGGAGCTGGACTCAGTGATCCTTGGGGGTCCCTTCCAACTCAGCATGTTACGATCCCAGACATGATTATGCAGCTGTATAGACTGGCAGAGAGCTTCTGTCTGCGTAAGGAGTCTTGTTTGGTCTTGCAGCAGGGAGAGAGTGAGTACGTTTAGGAGAAAGCACTGCAAGAGATTCCACCACCTGCTAGTAAAAGCTAGTCAGCTGAGAGCCATGGGGTTAGTTGTGAATGATGATGAACAAAGTACCAAGCACAGCATGAAGTGCAGCTTCAGAGACTTTTCTCTGGAATATATGGTTGTGCAGAATTCAATAAGAGTTTGATGTAACCCTGGTGTTTGATGTATTTACAGGCGTTAAAGCTGTATTAAATCCACATTTAAAAGACTGAAGATTTATTTTGCTAAAGCAATAGGAAAAAAACAGCACTTCTCTTCAATTATTTTCTACATAAAATGCACTCATTTGAAAAAGAGACAGTAGGACAAATAAAAGGGCAGAAGCGTATAAACTCTGCTTGGAATTGATCAGAATTTTCAGAGAGCTCTGCAACTATAGCTTAGTCGTGTTCTGTAAGGTAGGTTTACACCAAGAATGCTCTAAAATAGATCGCATTAATAGCACATTGTCAGCATAGCTGCACTAGAAAAGCTTTCATTACAGAAAGCATGCAAGCTCTGAGCAGACACAACTAGGGTTTGTTGCTATAATGTTACAACTGAAAGCATCCATATAGTGATGCGGATCAGATACCTCACCTTTCTGATCCGCAGTACTCTGCTTGTAGAGGCTGTCATTATGCTCAGAGAGCAAAATCCTGTTAGCCCCTGGATAAAACATATTCCTAATATGGATTTTTTACAGGCTGAGAAGTCTGATCCAATTAACACATTGATTGATTTTGCGGAATACTGTGCTAATTATATGCAACCAGTCATTGCTGGGTTAATTAAACATGCATCCAAAAAACCTACAGCACTAATCTAATTAGCAATTACTACAGCTGTCATTACCTCTTTTCACCTACTTTTAAGCTGTGCAAATTCACACTAAGAATCTCGTCCTGCAAAGTCACATGAGTCACTTTCTTTGACTGGAATAATACTTCAGCACAGAGAAGAAGCTTTAAAAATTAGGCTGAATACTTTGCAGTCTACAACATAGCTTCAGTTCAGCCGTCCTCATGATAAACTCATAGTATATCCATCAGTTTTGTTAAAATGACAAGACTGGAAGATTTTTGTTTTTAATTGTCATGTGATCTTACTGGGAGTGTATGTAAGTCCTACCTTCAGGTGGTTCTCTGCAAGTATCAAACCTAAAAACATACTTGCATTTCAGAAAACAAAAAAGAAAATGTAAGAACATTCTTATATATTCAGACAGCTTTAAAACATGTCAGACATTCTGAGTGAAATGTCTCAGAACACTTGGCTTTTTTCAGATTTAAAAAAAAAATTCATCAGTAAAGAGAAGGAAGTTGAGAACTTTGGTGCTTTGTGTGCTTTTCTTCCTTAGGCTTGATTGAAAATGAACACCAATTTTCACACACAATACAGGGATTATAAGATATTGATAGCTAGTTACTTGGAATGACATCATATATCATGCCGTAAACAGCTATATATAGTTTTCACATAAGTTCTTCATGTAAAAGAATAGAGAAAAGACTTTCTTGAGTTTTAGTACCCAATTTTTATTATTTAAGAACAGGTTTATATGTAATGAAGGGTAACTATATACTAATCTTCATTCACTGCGAGTGACCTGCAGAAGCAAACAGCTTCAGATCCAGTATCAGAACATAATTGAGATACAATTTTTAGTAAATATTCAACATGGGCCTTGCACTCCAAAGCCATGCTGCACGTATTTTCTGACAGAGTATCAAGATGTCTCTAATCCCATTGGAGTTCAAATACAAGGAATCATCTACCCACTGAATTTAACCAGGTAAGTCAGTAGTGACTTACCCAATACCCTAAAAAAGAGCTGTGACAGTTTTAATAACAGTGGCCCAGGTCTGAGAGCAGATTCCCAGAGGACTGAAAAAACTGGCTTAGAAGTATGCTGAACTCTGTTGCTGGAAG
Source organism: Rhagologus leucostigma (assembly GCA_013397725.1). Taxonomy (NCBI): domain Eukaryota; kingdom Metazoa; phylum Chordata; class Aves; order Passeriformes; genus Rhagologus; species Rhagologus leucostigma. The sequence goes on along the minus strand of VZTD01004640.1, from coordinate 780,146 downwards.
CTGATCTCTCTCTGGTGTGCCAGGTCTGCAAGAGAAATCCAGGGAGAAGCAGCTGGAGAGAGCAGGAAAGCCAGCAGTTTGGCTAATAGCCACTGGTGCTGTGTTGCCTAGCAGTAGACTCTGACCCTTCCTAGCAGAGTTCTCTCAGCTGTTCCAGTAAAGTTAAGGTATTGCTATGATGATAAAGTCCTTCTCAGATGTTCTGTCACACAAATGTCTTTACTGCTTTAGTTTAAGTGTTGAGAACATTATTTAAACTTTCTGACATTCACTGACAATGTTAAAATTCATCAGACTGGAAAATGTGCATTGTCTTTCCACAGTGACTTTAAATAATAACAGTGTATTCATCTGTGATGTTTTCTGTAGGACTATGGCATTTTTTATATTTTTGTCTCCTTCTGCAGTTGAACACTTTGAGTAAAAATAAAGGTACAGAGCAAATGCAGGTATGTGGAAAAGAGAACAAGTGGTTTCTATGGCAAAATACCCTTTGCCATTATCTATTGGTGTAAATTGTATAGTATATTAGTTTTCAGTGAAGACCGAACTCCAGCTGGGATCAATCAGTATGACATTAACTAGTCGCAGCTTTCTATGTACTTCATGTCCATTTATTTTTTACACTCTCCAGCCATTATCTTGATGTAAAAGTAGACATATTTTTGCAGGGGACAGACTAAATATCATCTTTGTTGCCAATACAGCTAAATTGGCACTCCTTGCAAGCAAAGGCAATGGAAAAAAGTCAGCATTCAGTTTTTGCACAGATAAATCATGTTAGTTCTTCAGCCTTTGTTTACTAGCATCCTAGAAACAGTGATAGGAAGAGTGGAAAAATTTTTAGAGTTTTCCGTTGTTGAAGTAAGACCTTTACACATAAGCCCAGTAATTTAATCTCCTTTTCCTTAACAACTGCAAGGAAGCATTTGTTTCATTTTAGGTAAAGTTGTTGTTGAAACAGAGAAGATCGTGTAGAAAAGTCTACGTTTTTAATATTTTTGTGTACTGGAGTGATGACAACTTGTTTGGATTTTTTCATTGGCAAATTCTTATGATCAAGTTAAGTGGTACTTTGCACAGGTTAATTGTGCTCATGTACATTTGCATACAAGTCTGACAGTACAGATCCAATCGCAGGGTCTTTAATCTTACGAGTTTCACATTTACACTCTTCTACAATCATGATTTCTTTGACCACTGGAACAGAATCAGTGCAGTTGAGATCGAGGCGCTTCATAGAGAACTTGCTGGGCAAGCAATGAGAACAAAAGGTATAAAGATGATCTTCTGAACCAGGAACATGAAAGGAACTGCATTTTCCAAAACACAGATTATTCTGTACTGTCACCTTCTCACAGCTGTTATGAGTGACACCCTGAAACAGAAAGCAGATTAAGGTTTCTGATGCAGAAATGGCCCATCGACTTTGCTAGAAGGTATGAATGAATAAAAAGGAAAAAAAAACCAACACTGCACCTTTTTCTTCTCAGAACAAAAAAGTCCAGGTTTCTAAGCCACATCTGTGTGTACATATGTCTCTGGGAAATAAATTTAGTTCTGGATTTGAAAAGACATAGTCTTTAACAGCTTGTCATTACAGAAATGCTGATAATAGATGGTAACTTACAAGGAATACAGCACGTTTACTGTTTGTTTGTCTTGATGTTACAATGTGACAGAATGGCTTCATCTATGCATGGGACAATTTACCAGTTCTCCGAAATTCTTAGCACAGAATTAGACATAAGCAAGTTTTCTAATTAATACAGGAGAAAAGAATCCTTGCTTAGCTGTAAGAAAACAACCAGATTTTCCTGTGAATACTTGTGCTGAGACTCTGTATGTAGACACACGTGTGTGTGTGTGTGTGTATATATAAACATATTTAGCTCAATCTATCTATATATCTACCTAGAGAGAGAGATCATAATTCAGATGTACAAACAGTTGAGATGTATATTCATTGAATGGATAATTACTCATCACTTCCCTGCCTGCACAGGCTATGTCAGAATATCCGTGCATAAAAATAATAAACAATTCTATGAAAATTGAGTCTGCTGCTTTCCAGTGCTGCAGTTTAGCAGTTTGCCTCATCAGACTAAAACTTTTTCATCAGTGTCTTTCAGCCACTTACAATGAGCAAGTGTTCTGAAGCCCTGTGACTTAGCCACTGAAATAACCCATGTCCCTTTAGTTGCTGATTATAAGAGGCAGGGGGAAAGGCATGTTTGTTGATCTTGAATACTTGTTCTTACCTGGGCAAAAGGCAGGGTTCTGCAGTTTTCTTGGTGCATTTCATTGGTCTTGATTGGCAGGACAACCTCTTCAGAGTCTGAATTTTTCTTTAACATGAAGTGGTCCCAAAATTTCTTGGCATCTTTTCTGTAGGGAAATTCAGACTCTCTCTTGCTAGAATAATGGGGTGGAGAGAAGTTTTCCACAGGAGAGATCTCTCTGGGTGCAACCCAGGTTCTCAGGTCTTGGTCTGCATGGAGTCCTGTATTGGGAAGGATGAATCTGGACATTTTTTTCTCCTCTTTCTTCTCACTTCCAGATGCTGTCTGTGGAATTGATACAAAAAAGCTTGGTACTCTCAGGGTCTTGTCAACACCTGCTGGGTTCTCGCTTACAAGCTCGAGAGAACTCTGACTTTCAAACAGATTTTTGTCCAGGTAGAAAAAGTGTTGAAGTGGCCTTCTGCTTTTCCTTTGCTGTGAATTTCTCTGTAGCTCTGTGGCTCCAAGACATGAGAGCACTAACATCTGAAGGAGAAGCAGTGACATGATCCTGGAAGGTGCAACCCTGTAGACCTGCTGCTATTGCAGTGAATGTAGTATGCTAGCTTTATATCAGAACCTCGTGTCAGATTGTGGCAGAGGAGAGGAGGGCTCAGGGGAGACCCTGGTGTGGCTAATTGCATTCATTTACTGTAGATTACAATTATGATAGGGAAGTTTGTGCTAATGAAACTCTGCTTTCAATCTGAGTTATGTGTATTAGAAGCTCCTATCTAAAATCTAGTAACCCAGGATGTTGTGGAGGACAGAAGGAGTCAACAGGAGGAGATGTTTGTATAAGGTGTCTAGTTTAGGCTGAGGAATTAAGGAAACATTCAAGATTGTGTATTAGAATGTTCAGTGTAGTCTTCATTGTTTATTTTGACTTTCCATTCCATACAGCCAGAGACTGTCAAAACAGGGAGTGTTATTTCATTACAATAGGAAAAGGCAAGCTGATTAAAGTTTTCAGAAACAGTAAACTCGATCTGGAGACCATGTTTTCAAAAGTTAAGTCTAACTTTGGTCTTTCAGATTTGGGATATGACCCAAGGTCTGCACCGCTAACAGACTGCCTCTCAGACAATCGGAGGAATCTGTCAGGGAGCACTAGCCCTTGCTTCATCTTCCTCACAGCAGGTTTGCAGTTGCTGGAGTGCAGACATGTCACCAGCACAGAGCAAAAGGTCTCAAGGTGAAGAAACTCTGCCTCCTGGGTTCTCAGAGATTAACTAACAGTGCCACATCCTGTTCAGGCACCAAAGCCACTCCAGGTATCCTATAAAGTTGGTAAACAAAATGAACATTTAAATAAAACATGTTAGAAAAGACATATTTATGATTCTAGCTATCAAAGTCTCAACAGAAATACCTGAAGACTACTAGACCTTAAAATAGAGGCATTTTCTGCAAAATTACTATGTTGTGCAACATGTAAGAAAAAAAATCTGCTAAAACAGCATCTAGAGAAAGGTTTTGGGAGAAGGAAAAGTTATTTTCAATAAACATTGCAAACAGTGATCCCAGTATTGAAATACGAAAAAGAAATTCTGCGTCAGATAATTTGCCATTTAGGTACTCTAATCTCTACACATTCCTGTTTCTATGAAAGTCTATCCATAGACTCTGAAGTTTGTATTATTCCTGAAAAATTAAGTAGTGTGTACGAGATGTATGATATTACTTGACTTTGATTTCCGGGGAATTAATTTATTACCTAGAACTGCAGTTTGAATCCTCACATCATATCTGTGTTGGCCAACAATTTGAACTGAAGCAGTTGACTTTTGTAACTAAAATACCTTCTATCTGATGTGTGCTGGTAACAGTCACTCAAAACTATTCAGCAATGACAAAGAACATTAGATTTTGGGGTTTCCTTCTTTTTTTTCTCTCTGTTTTAGTTGCTGAAGAGCCCCAAGACTGGGCTGATATTCAGACCTATGTATTATATTGTATTATGTTGACACAGAGGATGTTACACATTTGCCAATGCCTTTCAAACATGAGATTTGGCTGTTTGAAGCAAGATACATTATTGGCAAGTCATCTAAGGATGTCTCTGATAATGCACAGATAAAAACTAAGTAAATTGTATAACTGGAATGATTGGGCTTCCCAGACTGCCTAAACTAAATTGGCCTGGGTTATTGCTGCAGATGTTAATGTTAACAAGAAATGTATAAAATTAATAATATTATTAATAAAATTATAATAATGTTAACTTTAACAAGAAATGTATAAAAATCATAGTGTTGACATACATGTATAGATGTTTTACTGCTAATGTGACATTGCAATGCAAAGTCAATGAAAGAAAACCTATTGAAGATCAAAATCCGTTCCTGGTACATAGCATTCTCTCCTGTAACATACAGCAAGAAGAAAGGCGTGTGAGGGCTTCAGATGTAAATGCACAAATTATTATTTACAGAAGGGTAAGGAAGAAGACTGAAGCAAAGCAGTGCCAGCAAGTCACTCTGCAAGCTGCTCCGCAACCTAAAGGCTGATAAAAGAGCTCTCTTCACTTCTAGGTCAAACCATTTCTGGTTCCTGGGTTTTTTTGGATGGTTTTACCTAAGATCTGATGAGCCCAAAAGCAGCATGCCAGCTCTGGTTCTGCCAAGCAAGTCTAAGACTGTTCCTTCATGCCTGCAATAGTGTGCTATGGCTGCTTTCCAAGAGGCAAAGTTGGTAAGATATGGGACCTGGTACATCTGGGCATGGTTTGTTCAATACATAAGTACGGCCTTAATCTGTTTTGAAGTCAGCTGCTTATATAACTATGTAGAGGTAGCAAGTCTCACCTCAGCCTCTCAGCTTAGGCAAGAGCCTGCCTGCATTACAGGAAGGCATCCCAGCTCAGACAGCAAGCTCAGATAGTCTGTCTAAAGTTAAAAACAGCAAGCATTTGCAAGTCTCTTTGTGGTGACATCGGCTGCATAGACTGATAATTGACTACAGGAATTGGACTGGGCACATAATCATTATGTTCCAAATAGACCTAATCTCAGATTTCTACAAAAAAAGCAATGCTGTTTCTTTTCTAAAAACTTGTTTTCCTGTCTGATTACCCTTTCATATAAGCATAGAACATGTTTTCACTGTATTTTGGTTGTTAAATCTTGTGGCTATATGCAGCAGTGTCTTTCAAGCAGGCTTTGATTTGCCTTCACAGTAGCAATTTATTCAGGACATTCTGTTTTCACTAGAAATAGTCACTGTGAATATTTGCCCATCCTTTTAAAACTGTCAGGTCTATAGATGACAAGTGCTATGCAAATGCAAAGTGGTATTATTCATTTGTTTCAAAGCTGGAGTTTATTCAGTCATTATGGACATTATCTATGCTGCCAGTTGATGCCTAAAAATAATTCTTGGGCAGGAGTTGAATTGCTTGCCTTCTGTTGAGCTAAATGGTCTCATCATGCCATGATTGATGATAAAATCATTAAAATTGATTTTATATATACAGCCCAATTGGATATCTTATAATTTTCAAAACACATCCTGTGTAGACAAACTTGTATCAAGATATATCTTTCACGGATCCCATATGAAGACCTCAGAACTAATGAATTATCACTATGCAGTTTATTCTCCAGTAATTGTACTTATCAGAGAAGGCCATCTGTGGTCTTTGTTTTACTGAGTTTCGGGGAAACAGATCACATACAGGCCTCATGGGAAATTTTTAATTATGAAACCAAGAGTTTTTTAACAACGTATGAGATGAAAGAACAGACAATAGGTTTGTTTAGTTTTGTACCTCCAACCTTAGATACTCTACATCATGAACACCCCTCTGTTTCAAGTTCTCTCTTGCACTGTTTCTTGCTTCACTCATTTATATTTTCCTGTTCACATTTCTCTGTTTCTTTACTGTGTTTTGGCAACAGAACTAAGAACAGCATTAAGTTTCATACTGCAGCCAAAATGAAGGTGCTCACACTTTGTTTCTTCAGTGGGGCTAGGATGAGCATCCTTTCATATGTGCTGGCCCATGTTCTCCTGGCTGTAGGTACATACACAGGACGCAATGGGTGTTTCTCTCTCTGTTGTAATTGTTTAGACTGCTAGGTTTTGTACAGGTGTCCTCCTCCTGAAGCATCTCCTGAATGGTACTGGCACATATGTACTGCCTAATTGATAGTGTGTCCCATTCCAGACCCAACCTGAGGAGTTTTCTTGGCTACGTGATTGGTTGCTGCAGGTTGCTAAGGCCTGGGACAGGGAGAAAGGAGTCTGGGCAAACACACAATTCAATCTTCAGGAAGATGCATCTTCTTAGATTGTTGCAAATAATTTGAGAGAGAGAGGTTATTCACTGGAGAATTTGACCCCACCAACAAAATGTTTGTAATATAATCCAAGAAAGATGCAGATAAGATTTCTTTAGTTAAAATAAAAGTCTATATACACTTTTCTTAAAATTTCTTGTCTATAAATAAAATTATATTCTTTTGCTCACCTTGCTTATATGCAATACTTCAGATACCAGATTCTCAATCACAGAATTACAGAATCCTTAGGGTTGAAAGGGACCTCTGAAGATTGTCCAGGCCAACCCCCCTGCCAAAGCAAGGTCACTTAGAGCAGGTGACACGAGAATGCATCTGGGTGGATTTTGAATGTCTCAGAGAGGGAGACTCCGTGATCTCCCTGGGTAGCCTGTTCCAGTGCTCTGCCACCCCCAATGTAAGGAAGCTTTTCCTCATGTTGGGGTAGAACTTCTTGTGTTTTAGTTTATGGCCATTGCTCCTCATCCAACATCAGTGTTGGGCAGCACTGAAAAGAGTCTGGCACCATCCTCCTGACACCCATCTTTGAGATATTTGTATGTATTGATGAGATCCCCTCTCAGTCTTCTCCAGACTAAACAGGCCCAGCTCCTGCAGTCTCTCCTCATAAGAGAGAAGCTCCAGACCCCTGATCATCCTTGTGGCCCTCCACTGGACCCCCTCCAGTATTTCCTTGTCTCTCTTGTGCTGAGGAGCCCAGAACTGGACACAGCACTCCAGGTGTGGCCTCACTAGGGCCGAGTAGAGGGGGAGGATCACCTCCCTTGACCTGCTGGCCACGCTCTTCCCAATGCACCCCAGGATGACACTGTCCCTCCTGGCCACAAGGGCACTGATGGCTCATGGACAGCTTGTGATCCACCAAGAGTCCCAGGTCCTT